>JAJKFJ010022503.1:0-92667 GCA_027382625.1 Tetmemena sp. SeJ-2015
ACATGTTTGCAGTTAAGGCAGACTCTTGCTTTTTGCCATGCGCATTCGCAACAGAGACCGCAGGTACAGAAACAGCAGACGATACAAGTCCAGCCAGAGAATTTATTATCCATGACCATGTCACCTTTCTGGCATGCAGGGCAGTCAAACAAATAGATATTTTATTAGTCGCCTTTGCGTTGTTGCTGTCCCATCATTACGACTTGAGGAGCAGATTGGCCGTAGTAAAATAATTATAGTTCATGTTGAGTGAGTGAGTTAGTTTATTAATAAATTATATTTATTAGAGAAGTAACACATATTAAAACTAAAATATTTATTTATAGAAAATTTAAATTTGCATAGGTTTAATAAAATACAATATATAAGTAAAATTTCATTTAAACAAAAAAAGTTAATTATTTAATTTTATTTTAAACCGATTATTCTTACTAAAATTAACCTGTAAGATTTTAGTATAAAAATATTTAATTAGAAATCTAAGTTAATTTATTTTAAATAATAAATATAAATTGAAAATAACTAAAATAAAGTTAAAATGTTTAGAATATCGAGTCCTATTTAATGATAATCCTAAAATTAATATTTTTTATATCTATTAATTTTTAAAAATTAAGATTTCTTATATAAATTCTAAAACTTGGACAGTTTTGCAAATAAATATGTTTAAACTCTAATTATAGCTTTTGCTATTTAAAATAACCTACCTTTAAGATTTATAAAATGGTTAAATTTATTGAATAAGTTTTAAATTATTTTAATTTAGAATATAACTTATTTAATTAAAAACACAGATAAATTCACTGTACATATCTTAGTATTGATAGTCTAGTATGCCGAAACTGTAACTGCCATATTTCTAAGGCCTCCAATTTACAGTTTAATGATGCTATTAGGGCTACAAACCTCAGACCTCATTTGTAAAGCCACGCAAAATGTAAAATTTATTATAAATTTTTATGCTTTTAATCAACTCATACTATTTTCTCTTATTAAAAATCATAAAATTTTTAATTAAACAAAAATAGAGCTAAAATAAATTTATAAACTCTTACTAAATTTATATCTATGAATTAATTATTTTACGAGGTTTTAATGTAGAGGTAGATAAATTAAAATAACAAAACCTAAATAGCAAAATTCTACTTATAAATTGAAAATATTGAAGATATAGCTAGAGTCTATATATATTTATTGATTGAAGGAACAAAAGACCAGCTTTATAGATATTTTGTTAATATAATATATTCTTTCAAATTTAGAATACCACTCTTTTTACAGATTAAGCTAATAAAAATAATTAGATATAGAGGTTAACTTAATATTTTATTTTAATTATTTAAATCAATCAAATATACTATACTCTAAAACCTTGACCTATTATCCTACTCTAATACATTTTAATTAATCCTTAACTATTTATAAAAATAAAATGGAAAATTTATTAGCAAAATAAAAAATGTGTGGAAAGGGGTGAAGAGGTGAAACGAGGTTTTTGTTTTGTAATCAAGTTAATGAGATAAAGAAAATTGGCCGCAATCAAAACCCTTTCCAGGTGTTATAAATAAACTTTACCATATACATTAGAGAAGATTAAGAATTTAATATTCAAGTAATTAAATAGATTGATAAAGTAACTATTATTTTGATTTGGGGAATATTTAGAATTAAGAATCAGAGTATTTTCTCTAACTTATACAAGCGTTATACTTTTCAAAGGAGAGCCTTGTCTTGCTTATAGCTCATATTCTCTCATTTCGGTTGTTATCTACGGTGATCAATTTAAGTTATAACTTTTTTAATGTATAAAATTATCAAGTTACTTTTCTCTTACCAAAAATTAAATTAATTTTCTCTTTTAGTAAAATAATTAAAAAATTATTAGTTTTATTATATTTTAAATCTCAAGAATTATTCACGGTTAAAAATATTATAAGAAAATTAGTAGTTGAATAGACTTAATTGGCTTAGGAGGAGCATAAAAATAGATGGCATACTGCTTATCAGTAAGCTGAGACTGCTTAGTAAATAAATTTTCTCAATTTAATTTCTAAATTTAGAGTTGGAGTGTGTAACTGCTTATAACCAGAGCAAAAAGAAACAAAGCTCATTTTACATTTGAGAAGGAAAGATTATTATCAGCAGCTTGAAATGCATACCGTAGATTTTGAGAATGTAAGAAACTATTAAGCTTTTAAACTTTAAAGGGCTTGAGGATACTCAGGTTTACAAGTTAAGATTTTGGTCAAACTCGAGAACATAATTCAAGTAAACATATCATCTCAAATCTCAAAGTCCCCTCCATTATAAAAAAAAACAATCCTCCCTCATCAAACTATAGCTTGTTTATGAAATTATAACTTTTATAATTCTTAAAATAAAACAACAGATGTTGAAATCATTGTAAGATTTTCAATTTTTCATCTGTGTTAATACTCATTTTATTCCGACTTCGTTAAACCCTGAGTATAATTAAATAAGCTAACTTAATTATAAAATATTTCTATAATAAATTAATATCTTAATTTTTTGAAATATTAACTAAATATTGTTCCTCAATTTCTTCAAATAATATTTATTAATTTAGAGATTAGCTTTAAAAGCAATATAAGAGAAATGAACTTACTTTTATAGCAGTATCAAACTATGCAGTAAAGTTAAATCTTAATTAAATTTATTAGAAGATTTAAAAATTTGGAAAAATAATATGAAGAGAAAAAAATATGAAATAGAAAACTATTTTTAAAATTCAATATTTTAATTCAATTTCTTTTTTCAAAATATAAATGAAAAATTGAATCAAAGCTTCACAACCTTGCCACATTTCATGCATGTGAATTTTTTGTGCCAGGCGCAGTCACAGCAAAGTCCACATGGGGAGATGCAGCAACATACTACCCAAGTCCAGGGACCACAGTATAAACTTCAAAAACATTAGTATAATAAAAATAAACTAAAGTATCTTTAATTTATACTTTTACAATTATTTTGTTAAGTGTTTGCCTTGCATCATGGATCCTTCACAGTCGGGGCAATTATTATAAATATTATAAAATGAGTTCCACCAGTTTATTGAGAAGGTGCCTGAATGATAATGGGTTGCTGACCATAACCTGGTTGAGCTTTTAAAAAATTTAGAATTCAAAATTAATTTACTGTATAAATTTTGAATATAAAATAAGATGAAATATTTGCATTAGACAGGATTATTTTCTATACTATACCTGAAATTCAATTATGATTAATTAATTTATAAAATAAATTATTTTTGCATCAGTTGTAGATTAAGAGTTTTAAATTGTAATACCATTCGATTGAGAGTAAATTTTAAACTTAATTAACTTATTATATTTTTGTACACAGCTTTGATACAGATACTACAAAAGATAATTTGAGAGCAAATTTTTTTATATTGTAAATGTTATGTTGATTAAATTGCAAAATATTAATAATTAATTATTAAAAAACAAATCAATCTATAATGGAGCAATATGTAGATTAAATGCAAAAATAATATGTAATTACAATTATTATTTTAAAATAATCTTTATTTTTAAAATTTATTTTTTAATTTTATATTAAATCAAAATTATTGTTGTTGAGGTTGTTGTCCGTATTAAAACCCACATAAATTAATAAGGAAGTGAGAATAATTTGAGTAGAATTATTATTTTCTCTACTCCAAGATCAAAACGAATAAGAAATAAAGGGTTCTTGAAAAGTAAATGAATGAGATTCTTAAGATTATTTTTAGTGCCTCAGATGCGTGGCAGTTTGGAATTTGATATATTCTATGTGGACTTGAAAAAGGAATTAAATTAAATCACACATTATTAAAGTTAAAAAATCCAATTAATTTAATATATTAGAACATTAGAATAGTTTGAAGTAAAGGGAGTTATTTGATAATTTTAAACTAAATCAATCTATCACAGAGAAAAAGTGAATGTAAGAAGGAGTGGAAAATTATCCAATGTTCCATCCCGAATGAAGGATTGCGAATTAAATTTGATAAATAAAGCCACAAAGAATATATTTAAACAAATTCATATGCAATAGCTACACATACGCAGACCTTTGATTACGAAGCTTTCTTCACGCCTATAGGATACCTCAAGATGCGAGCCAGAGTGAAGGCGCAGGGTGGCCGTAGTATTCAATTCATGAGAGTCTAATGCCACGAAGAAGAAGCATTATACACCTAAGAGAAAGGCTAGTAAACATAACTGCATGATTTGTAATTCTTAAAATGTAGAAGCTTCTGCTATAAATCCAAGATAAATAGAAGCAGTAGAATTTGGCATGATGAGTGTCATCAGGATGCAGAGGTTACAAGCTAATCCAAATTTTAATGACTCATTCAATGTGGGAATGTTTTTAGAGAACATTCAAAGACTGTAGTCTGTAAAGTGATTACTGTCACGCGCCTTCACTCTGGCTCGCATCTTGAGGCATCCTATAAATAATCTTAAGAATCTCATTCATTTACTTTTCTTAAACCCTTTATTTCTAATTCGTATTGATCTTGGAGTAGAGAAAATAATTCTACTCAAATTATTCTCACTTCCTTATTAATTTATGTGGGTTGATTGCTGTTGTTGTCCGTATTGCTGCTGCATATTGAGTTCTTGAATAATTTAATATTTATTATTAAAAAAGTATTTTTGAAAAAGGTAATCAACTTTAATTTTATTGATCCCTTCATTAAATAATTATATAATTTTCTAAAATCTATTTTATTTAGTTTAATAAAAGGAATGGATTGTTTGTAACTATGTATTTGTTGGTCAAAAACTTATAAAAAATGATGTGGTATCTTTATATAAAATATTATAAATAAAATTATGCTTCTAAAACTGATAGTGAGTTCATTTATTGCAAAATAACACTATTCTTATTTTTAACTGGGTTTTATTTGACAGAGGATGACTCTTCACAATTAACTATAGGATAAGGTTAGTTTAAGAGTTTTCCATCTATTTTACACTCATAAGTAATTTAATATTATGAAATTATCCTTTTTAAACTATTACAAGAAATATTTTTTAATTTTAATAAAACATAAATAGAGTAGACTTTTTCTGATAAGATATTATCAGATTAAACTATTATTTTAGTTAAATTTGCAATAGTATTATCTTAAAATGATTATTTGATATCTCTTAAAATCGTATTTTGAAATTATTAATCTGCATTAAGATGAATCCATTTAATAATTGTTCACTTCTATCATTCATTCATTTAAAGTAATAACCTCCCTTAGTTAACCCAAATAAAATCTCCCTAATACTATACTTCTAATTATCTCGTCGTTACAAAAATTTACCTATCTTATCTATTACAATTTATAAAATATAAACATAATAAAACTAATTGCAAATTTTAATTTAAGAAAATAACTATATAAATCCTATGAAAATTATAGATATGTTAATGAAATTTAAATTGGTTTGAGTTTAAACTTAAATACAAAATGTGTCATAAAATAAAACAAATCAAGGCATTTTCAGTATATTATTCTGATTGTCATTATTAAATTTTATACTCTCTTTATAAATTATAAAAATCAAAGCCATCATTAAATAATTTTTTTTCAATAAATTAGTTCTCTCAAAATTTTATTAAATATTTATTAATTCATAATCAATGAATTAAAATTGTATTTTTAAAAAATATATTTTAATGTTTAACATATGCAAAAGTTGAAATTAAATCTCATCCTTAAAATCCGAAGCTGATCTAAAATATATTCATCTTAGCAATTATCTTCTAAAGCTGCTAAGCTGAGAGATTTTGAGGATGCATTCATTCTAATTTAAATGATTTTCTTCATTGAAAATTAAGCCGTAAATATATCTTAGTATAACTAAACACCAAATTGCTAATTACCTTAAAATTTATTTATTTAATTCGCTTCATATTGAGATTTTTAATTTTAATTTTTAAATTTAATTATTAAAAGTTTTTTACTAACCTTTTAGCTACATTATTGAATTTATTAATTTTAAATGAGAAAGCATAATTAAATTAATTAATGAGTCAGTATTCATCATCTTAATAAGTTGCAACCATCCTAAGTTGGTTAACAAGATCATTAATCTCTTGCATGATCTCTCCCTCCTATCTTTTAAGTTTGTCCATATCTTTAACATAGGGCGCAACTTGAACATCAATTTCCCATTCTTCGATAGTCTTCATGATGATGTATTGCTTCTTTAATTCGTAGAGCATTCTTGAGTATTCAACTAGTTTCATGTTGAATTAGGTTACAATAAAATTAACTATTAAGTAAGTTCTGAGCTAAAGATGCTCCTTCTCTTATAGTTAGATGTCTCTCACAATTTAAGCTAACCTGCTTTCTTTAAATTCTTCACTCAGTTTTTACTCAACCTATAAAATGATTGTCAGAGCATTCTAGTGAGGTAGAGATCAAATACCTGCTTAATTGTTTGCGAAATGTAAATGAACCTCTTCGTAATTAAAATAATTTACTGGCACTCATAAGAGAATAAATTCTAGTTCAGACTCTTCTTAAACTCCTCCACAATTCTATAATCAATAAAGAAAGAAGTTTATGGGTACTTAGTCAGCTTATTAAAATGAGGCTATTCTATCTTCAAAAAGCTTGAAAAGCAGTTCGATGCAGCCTTCTTTTGTTCTCATAGATACTTAATTCCTTTAAGCTTCCTCCTCTCCGGAATCAATTACAGTTATTAAATATATAGCTGATGAAGAGGTGCTTGTTATATATTTAAATTAAATAAGTTGACTTCACTCAAAGATTTGTCTTGATCTTCATCTAATTCCATATTAACTGAATGATTTATTTACAAGCTTTATCTTCTTCTTTATGTGAAGTGAATGCTTTCGTTGAGGTATCTATTTATTCTTCCTCTTAGATTAACCCTGAAACAAGTTTAAGGAATATTGTTGATTATTACTTTGCTCTATTGATTTCTAATCTATTTACTTCTGAATTAGTGCTAGCTCTTTTAGCTTGTTTAGAGTTTCCTTGTCTATTAAAGTTGCTTCATCTTTACAGCAACTGTGAGAGTGATTTGTACCATGATCTAAGTTGTTCTTATCATGTTGGTGATGGAAATCTGCCTACTCTTAATTTTACCTACAATAGATGTTCTTTATTTGCGGACTTACATTTATTCTGAGTTCATTTTTTGCATTATATTTTATCAAAATTTGGTTGAAGCTTAAATTTAAACATTAAACTTTAACTCATATTTTCAAAGGAATTAATATTGCTTTGAGGTATAGGCAACCTACTAGTGCATGCTTTGGATTTCATCCATTTCAAGAAATTCCATGCAGAACATAGCTACACACATTCATTTATTATTTTTCCTCTCTGGAACTTGTGCTTGCCAGTTGAAAAACCCACATATCTCACAGCAGGGTCCAGAATGTTCTCCCTCATTTTACGATCACTGATATCTCCGTCGTCAATCAGCATCAATATTATAGCTTCTAGAGGATGCAAACTTCCAAATCCTACGTTTTCAGTTAGCATCCCAGCCTCTAAAGTTGAGAAGCATCTAATTCTGTCGTACATATTTAATCCCAAACTACTAAATATAATAACAATAGGAAATCTTAAAAAGGAATGTCAATTGATTTATCATGTCCATATAAGCCTAATGGCCCTATGTCATCTGCATGATCCTCTGATGCGCAATAAAGTTCATGGCTCCAATTTAAAGGCTGCAGGGGTTACATCTTTCTTAGTTTTGTTATACATTCCTCAAGAGCGTAGAGTCCCTCGTATGTTTTTATTACCTCAGCCTTGTCAAGAGTCACGTAGGAGTTTGAATTGTTTGCTCCAACTTGTCCTTCTGCATTTACGTATCTCATTCTAAACTTCTCAAGATAGACTTTAGCAAATAATTAGGGTTAAGTCCTTGCAAGGTTCAGCATCATAAACGACTCTTTGTAATTTTCAGGCAAATCAGGAAACTAATTCAAAGGTGGCAACTGATGCTGCCTGTAAAAGTCCATTAGATCAAGTCTGGAAGGTAACTCATCGTAAAAATTTTGATCACGCACTCTGTTAGTTAGTTTAAAAATATTTCATTGTGTCTGTGGTAGTTTCTAATAAAGGCCCACCTCCTAATACAGACTTTCTGCGAGACTATTACCTCTTGAACTCTGCAACTCTTTATTGCTGATACTCATCATCCTGATTTTATTCAATACCAAAAGCCTCTTATGCAAAGTTTTCGTTTTCACGCTGTTAAAAACTGCCAGCAAGTTCTGCTTACCCCTATGGCAAAGAACTTTACATCTGTGAGAGCTGCTACTGCCTGAAATTTGCCTCTGATCTATTATATATCCCACTCACGTTAGGAACTTGCTCATTTGGGTCATGAATCAACTTGGGCTTGCTGCTTGATCTTTAGTTCCCTTTATAAATATAATCATTAGAATCAATTTTACTTACCAGACTAATATAATTAATTATTGTAATTGATTTAATTTTAAGGCATTAAATTATCATTAATTGCTCCATAATTTATTCAATAACATATTTTTAACCTTTTCTAAAGAAATAAATAATATGATTTAATTAAAGTAAACAAAGTTCTTGCTTGAAAATTATAAATTATATTTAAAATAAACTTCTGTAGATCTTTAGCAGATTTGTCTTTATCTCTGGATCTCTATTTAGAGTTAGAGCCTGCTTGCTAGCTTTAAAATTCAGTGCCTTCACCAATAGTCTAAATGTGTTAATGGAACATTTCTTACCCCTTTATTCTCTTCTTTATTGTCTGCTTTAAATAGCTTTTTAAAGAATTTCATTTTTGTTTCCTCAAATCAATTGTATGCTAAATTAAAATATTATATTTTAATCTATTTTTTAAAAAATATTTTTAATAAGTTATACTGAAAATATTGCAACTTTAGTTATAGATTAAAGACAATATTTACCGACATTAGTTTAATAATATTCTTAATCGTAAACCTTTTTTAAATATATGACATAACCCAATAGCAATGTTTGAATTTTATAACAAGTAATGAGTATCTCAATGCTATAGATTTAATTAATGAGAGAGCGGTTTTTATAATTTGTAACTTCTCTTATTAATTTACTATTATTTATTGATAAAAATTAACTAAGAACTAAAGAATGCTTATTTCTTAGATTTAAAATATTTAATGGGAAGATAAAAATTCTTAAAAAGCAATTAACTTTTGTTTTATTAAATTAAACTACACAAAATAATGCTCTTTTTTATTTTATGGTTAAAGTTATGAATTGTATTTGAGTCTTGAGGTGAGATAGTGTGGAAATATCCGTAGAGTTGGTTATAAATATAAGCCAGAATAAATCAGAGATATAATTCTATAAAATTATTTATGCTCAAACTCTGATTCAACTAAATCGTTATGTTTACAAGATCTTTATAATGAAGTCCCATTTTTTATAAGAAATTACTCTTCTTAGCACAAATTATATGAATATAGCAATCAAATTTTAAATTCATTTTTATTATTCTAACTTTTATAAATTCGAGCTTAGAGTGTATTTTAAAAAATATAATTTGAAGGATAATGATGAACACTATTTTAATATAATGAGATTTGTAAAAAATTTAACTGCTAAAACTTATTCTTTCTATTAAAAAATTATTAAAAATAATGCATTTTAAATAAATTGGCATTTATAATTAGAGAGTAACTAATGGAAAAACTTCATTGATTCGCATTTGCTGAGAATAAGTTGCAGCTTTCAAACCTCCCTCTAAAATCATTGCTACAGATTTAATTTATTTAAATTCAACATCCAAACATGCCACACACAAATTACACACAACACGTCAACAATCTACATTATAGACACGACAGTTGAGAAAGAAACCCCTAAACAGCGAAAGAGAGAATATGAGCACTTATACAAATCTCCAGAGTAACTACAAAATATATTCTATGTGGTTGCAAAGATTCGCGCGATCTCAGTTGCTAGTTTTAGTAACAGGACTGTTGTATAAATACAGTCTCTCACTCTTAATTATACTTAATTAATTTCACTAGTATAAAATAAAAACTAAACTACTAACAGCAATCACAGCAAAATGAAATCAATCGTAATTTTGTTCGCCTTGGCCGCCGGAACTCTTGCCTCTGGAAACATGAAGCAGAAACTCGCCCAAATGAATGCTAAGAACCTCGCATAAAATATCAACAAGGGCTCTCTTACTGCTAACCTAGGAGAAGGAGAGAACAACTGTTCCATCAACTTCGGCGAGCTCCCCAACGTTCAACTTCCAGAGTGCCCATGCCAATTCTCAAACTATTTTATTAACCTTCCCGGCCTTGGCGCAGGACTGAATCAAGGATACAGCTAGGAGGCATTGGTTCTCCAACAGAACCTTCTATCCTCTGTCCCCGATACTCAGTACTCTCAAATTTGCCAATCCAACTGCTGTGCCTGCGAGGAAGAAGCCCACGCTTCTTTATTATTTTTAGTTCTTACCAAAACGAGGCAAAGAACAGAACCTTCGTGATTCAGGGATCAATCTCAGTGCTCGAGACCCTCAGCAGAATTGAAGCTGCCGATAAATATAAGAGAAGCAAACCATTTGCCAGACCAACAACAACCAAGGTGGACTTGGAGCCGAGCAATAATGGAAAGCATCAGTATGTCCTCCTTCAGGAAACGTTCAGGCCACTGCTCCTTCTGTCAAGGGTGGAGTTGGACTTGCTAGATAAGGTTGAACAAACGAGCTCTCAGAGATTAACATTTATTTTTTAAGATGGAATCTCTAAGCTTTAGTAGTATCAAAGCCAATTCATTGGCTTGATTGTAGGAATAAACTTTAGACAATATAGCACTATTACTCAAATTATATTAATTAAGGAAAATTATTTATAAATTTTACTAAGTTCTATTTACATTCTTTCAAATTTTAATATATTTTTTACTCTAATTAGCCAATAACATCAAAATATTTTTAAGTAATTTTTTTTAATTCATGAATTTTTATTTTTGAATTTGAATTTGGTGATATTTATTCATAAAGTCTTTCAAAAATACATCTGTCTTCATATATTCTACTAATGAATATTATTTAAGAGAGAATTGAAGCTGGTCAAGCCAGAGAGAACAGCCAAGGTGTCTCAGAGAAGCTAACACATATTTGGTGGACTTGGAGCCGAGCAACAATTCATTTTAAATCAAACATTAAATATGATATCTCTTTAATAAATGAATGCCTCTAAGCATCATCATCATTATATATTAGTGGATTGTAACTTATAAAGAGAAATCTTGATTAGGTTTGATGAGAAGGACATTGATATTCTGCTTGAGAAGCTGCAGATTCACATCCCTTCTGACTTGCTTTTTTGTGCACTTCTTAAAAAGGGATATCCTAAGAGCAGCTAAAGCTAGACACAATAGTTGAGAACTTGTCCAGGTTTTAGTCGCTAAACATTAACCAAGATGTTCCAATATTCCCCACGAGCAGGATTTATTAACGCTGGCTTAGGCTGATCAAGTTTCCCTTTTCTAAAGCTACAAAATGGGTCAGCAAGTCTCCTATATAGATGTCCAGGACTATTTAGTTCGCCAGTTCGATTCTAAAATGGAAAAGGTATCTCTCATTACTTTACAAACTATTCAAGATCAGATCATTCATATTCATAAACTTAAATGTAATTAAAAATATTTAACTTATTAAATAAGATATTTTGTATTAAATTATTTATAAATATTTTGTTTTTATCTATAATTAATTTCCCTTTATAATAGTTAAGTTGGAATTAATTGTTTACAAGCTTTTTTATTTGATACTGTATATTTATCAATAATTATATTTGTTTGGAGAGGAAACTGGAGATTTTATTGGATTCACTGGCTACTCTGCTCAAATAATTATTAATAATTGAAGCCACCTAAAATAGGGTACTCAAGTCCCAGTGAAGTCATTGCTGAAATACAGTTTAGCTTGATATTAATTTTATTATCAAATGATAATGGCTTGAGTCACCAATCATAACCACATTCTAAATTCTGCAATAATCCAAGTCTTGGACTAGAGAATAATCTATGGTTTCAAAATTGAATCCTGACTTGGCAAGTTTCTTGTAATAAATTACTAAAATATAATTTAATATTTTTTTATAAGAATCCCAAATCTTTCTAAGGTGATGATCAAACAAATATCTCTTATAATTTGAATAGAGCGTAAGTGAGTGCTTCCTCATTTGAACCTATGAGTAAAATTGTGTGAATATATTTGTTAAAATACCTCACTCAGTAGTTCTAATCTCTTATTGCTTATATAAATTTATAAGTACAGAAATTGCCTGACAGTCCCAATGAGTACTTTACTAAAAAGCAAGGCCAATAACTTAGCTTAAATGAAGATAATTGTGCAATTCCTCGACTTCTTGAACTTGTTCTTGAGTTCCACCAGCCCAAGTAATGAATCTAGGCAATATGTTTGCTACTTTTTAAATGACTAGCAAATCATTATCACACTCAAATACCTAATTCAGAGTTTACCACCTAGTGCTTCTTATAAATTTATTATAAACTTCACTTTAAATAGAGTCTTTCCAAAAGAGAGCTGACTAGCTCAAGCACTATCTCAACTACGTCCAAGCTCACTAAGATCAATCATAAGACAAAGATATAGAAAATAATTAAGAATAACCCAGTAAACAAAAGACAGTAGAGTAAATCAAGGAGCAAACTTTTTACAGAAGAGTTAAGAGATTCAGCAACCTTTGCTACAAATATTTTGGAGAAGATTACAACAAGATCACATCCCAATTGGTAGGCTCAATCGACTTAGAGGAGAATCTAAGAGAAATCTTTATTGAAAGAGATCATATCATTAAGAATAACCCTTTGTTTGGATTAATTTCAGTTTGCTCAAAGTGCTAAAATTGAGAAAGTATCAATCATCGATGTAAAGCCTCTATTTTAATATAATTAACTGCACTCCCTAGGTTGGGTAGCCTATTAGAGGGTGCCATCCACACTTTTGTCTCAGTATCTCATTAATCAAAGTTACTTGACCTTATTCAGTAGTCAAAATAGTTATCTACTCCTTAGGAATGAAGCTTTTAAGTCTCAAGTACATATAAGTGGCTACCACGAATTCAGCCTCTGCCAAGTTTTAAACCAAAAGCTATTATGAACAGATACATTAAATGATTTGACTAGTATTCATGTTTTCAGAATTTGCATCCAGTAAAAATTCTGCTTGCACATCTATTTTAGGTATTTCGAAAATGACATTTGAACACTGTTCAGTTAAAAGTCGCCTCTGGAAGCATGAATCTTGCTAAAGGAAATGATAATAAATATAGAAGAATGTTCTAAAGTCTTCCGATATCTTTTTGACAACTTAGAATAGCAACCAAATCCAAGTAAATTAAAACAGAGAAGCATCGTCAATTACAAGGGCTTCAAAATTATTCACCAGTTTCTTGTAATTAGTCACAGCATGATCTTTTGTCATAGCTATAATTCTACTCTACTGGCAAGTTATAAACTCAGCTCTTTACTTATCATCTCTTAAATTCTCAAAAGGAAGAATTTTCTCAAGCTCTTAAAATATCAGCTCTATGATCATCCAATACTCAAATAATTTACAAAAGATTAATTTTAAATGTTGAGTAAGTTAAAGAATTAATTAGAAAATGAACATCACTTCTCTGCTTGCTTGAATTGGCCTCTCCCTCTTTGCATTTTAGGGTTGCCTCTCTCATTTTAATTGTATCTATTGTTCTAATTATCATGATGAGAACCACCTCTTGCTTGCTTATTTTGGAAACCACCTCTGTGTCCTCCTCTTGGATTAGCATGTTGATTTCCTCTTCCTCTGTACTAATTGGATCCTCTAAAATATCCACCCCTAAATTAATTTCTCTGATTTAATAAATTCATGTTGGTTTCTTCCTCTGAAATTTCTCCTGTTGGTGTCTCTGTGCTATGCTTCATAAATCTGCTGTTGTTATAAAGCTTCTAGCTGATTCTTTTCTAGTTCCTCAAGAATATTCTGATCTAATTTGTAAAGTTGAATGAACGTAGCCACTTCTTAAACCTCAAGAGTCAAAGGAGTAGCCTCTAAGGAGGAGACGAATTGTGATACAAATTCATTCCTGGAAAAGATGAAATGGATCTGCTCACCTCTAGACATAAGCCACTCAAACAACTCACTGCTAAGGTACTAAGTTGCACTGGTTGAAGCTGAAGTATAAACTAGTGAACTCAATATCACTTAAGAGTCCTTTCCTACGAACTCACTCATCAACTGCACTCCTCTACTCTTTATATACACTTTTAAATACTTAAATTTATTGAATAATTAAAAATAAAGATAAATTGGAATTTTATAGCTATCTATTTTATTTCATAGTATTAACAATTTGAATTATATTAATAAAAAAAAATTATTAATTGATTAATTTAGTAAAATTTTTCTAGGAAAGTATTTAATTAACCAAAAGCTAATCGACAGAGACTTCAGAACCTGAAGGAATTTGTTAATTGGATTCAGTTTGTTGAGTTTTTTAGAATATTGGTCTCTTGATTTGCATACCCTGTCCCTTGAAGTCATTTACTTAAACTAATTGCTTTAGTTTATTTCCTAGGCCAATGATTTGACATAATTTTTTACATCCAATACTCTTTAGATCTAGCAATGGTATCAGTCTGATTGATTGAATAGTTGCTGTCCATCCTCTGCGCTTAGTCCTAAGTATTTTAGAATGAATTATTTAAATGGAAATTTATCTGCAAAATGCTTCTACTGTTCTTCTCCTGACAAAGCTTCTTGCTCTTCCATATAAGAATCCCTCTCAATAATTATATATTCATTTTATATACAATTTGTTTTTATTTAAATTACACAATATATTTTCCCTTTAGTAACTAAAATCATAATTAAAGTATATAAAATATAAATATATTTCTTATTACCAGTATTGCTAATCATTGAAACATTAAATTGGAATTTAAATTCAAACTCTACAATAATGATCAAAGAAAATCTTTGCTCTCTCGCAAGTATATTCACTGAAAGTGTTGTAGTTAATGCTTTAGGATAGTTAAAATACAAATCCATTATATAATCTTCTTTAGAGGTACTAACCTATCCTAACCTTTGGATTAAAATCAGAAGAATCATAGTCCCTTTTCTTCGAAAGCATAATCAAATCAGATTGAGCCACTCCCTGCTTTCTTAGTCTATCTAGAGCGTAACTATATTAAGTAAAATTCTTGCATCTGGATTCTAAATCTAAATAAATTTACATATATAATTAAAATCTATGCTATCGAACCAGAAATATCAGAAGCAAGAGAAGTTTTGCCGCAGCTTGGTGATCCTTTGATAAGAATAACATTTTCAATGTCTAGATAATCCGAAATCAGGTTCAAATTTTGCTCTGGAGTGCTAGTTAATTTAATGGACTTATTCTCTTTTTGGCCATTTTAAGATTATTGGTTAGTTTCATCATTTTTAGTTTGGCCAGTTATGAATTGGTCTATCCAAGGTTCAATTTTTCCTTTCTTTTGATTTATCCCCAAGAGCTCTTTAGCGAGTATTAAGCCATCAATCTCTTATGCTTATTGGTCGTTTAAGATGATGAGCAGCTAAGCTTCTGAATATATTTCTTCGATGAACTTTGATTTCTGTACCATCAAGCTTTTCAAGGTCCTACTTGTACTGAATAGAATCCAAATTAACTCTAAGTTTGAAGGATGCTTGGAAAGCTATTTTAGTTTTACCCATCTATTGTTGATTCTTAGATCGAGTGAAGAATCTGCTTTGACTCTTTATCTTTTAGTGCAAAACATCCTCTAACTAACTTTAAGCCCAAAGGGTTTTATTTCGAAGAAGGGTCGTCAGATTTGTCTAAAGGTCACAAATAGAAGTGGTGTGTTTGCCTTTATCTTAACCCACTCCTAACGAAGAAGAGGAGGTACATCTTTCAAGCTAAACATATTTATCAACTCATCATGTTTAATAAGAGAGCTTAAATACTTCTGCTTTCTTACTTTCATTGCTTAATTTTAAATTTAGTAACAATCAATTACTTTTGATTTTTTAATAAAATAAAAATAAATAAAGTGGCAATTTCTGTATAGTTGACTCAAGAAAACAGCCATCTCGCTATCATAGTAAACATACTATAATTTTTTACAAAATTATATAATGTTTATAATGAAATTCAATAAAAGGAATTAACAACTTATTTTAATAAATTTTATAGTATTGCTTTCCTTTTTTAGCAAGCATGGCCCACTTTCTCAGCATAAGCTGGTTATCTTGATTTTCCAAGAGCATTTTCTTTATTGAGATTTTAGACATTTTAAGCGTTAAAAATATGCCTAAGTTCTCCTCAAAGAAGTCTCTGAACCTCAAATTAATTTAAAGTTATAATAAATAAATTGAGCTGTGAATACTGATATGCATGGGTCAAAAATTAGAGCGCTTCTTTTAGTTTTATATAATCTGTGTTTTCTTTGCTGCAAACGCAATTTAAAATTATCCTGAGAATGCTTTCTTCTACAGATTCTGGCAGCAAGTTATCTTAAGTAAATTAGACTCATTTTAAAATTTTGGAATTAGCAGCATCACTAAAAAAATTCATTATTTTAAAAGGTCAATATCCTTTCAAAATACTTTATTGATTAGAGGATAGAGAAAATTAAAAAGCTAATTTTTTATAAAATTAACTTATATAGAATAGAAGCTTTTTTTCTAAATCAGGACAATAAGTTCTGGTATTGAAAATAGATTATAAATTTACATTCCTAATATTTTACTTTACTTTATAAAATTCATATGTTAATAACCTCCCCCCTCCAAGATTCCGGGAAGATAACTTTATGAAGATAGCTTTTGTCAATCTTGAGGGAGATGTTGAGCAATTTAATAAAGAGCCAAATCAGTGCATCATCACTATTTTTTGAGTCTTTAATTTGGTTAAGAACATCTTCTTTTAAGAATCTTTACTCTAAAATTCTTAAGTTAAAACAACTTTTCTTCATTAATTTGTAGTCTGGCTTCTTTAAAGAGTGCCTCTATTCATACATGAGGTCATAAAACTCCTTAAACTCGACATTCTTATAGTAATCTGGCTGCGAAAGCTTATCATCGACCTTTTGATCCATGCTCATGATTTAATCTTGCATTTATATTTATAATAACAATTTAATATTAATATCAAATATTAATTCAGTCAAAAGATGAAACAAATTCGTTCAAAAAATGATTTATTCTGATAAATAAAAAATAAAATCCTTAGGTCTAATTATTCTTTTAACATTTAAGACTTTTATCATTTAAATTTAACCTATTAAAATCTTTATGTAAAGGAAAATTTATCCTAAAAAAGAATAATTGTAGCTCCATATTTTATGGTATAATTGATTATTCTACATATATTTTATAATTTTAAGATATAATTATTGATTTAATCCCATTTTATAATTTATTTCATTTATTCTGATAAAGTCTGATTAATATCTGGGAGAATATCAATTTTAATACTCCATTCAATTAACTACTTGTTTGCACTAATTTTCTCAAGCTATAATTAAGAGATCATGTTATATTATATATTAAATAATTTAAACTAAATATAATTTCATTCAAAGTATATATTTCTGCTAAAAACAATCAATTTTAAAATATTTTTTTTTGTATTTTTAATAAGGTAAAATTATTAACTTAAATTATTTATTTTTTCATATGAAAAATGAATCTGGATAAGATTCTAAAATTTTAAGACAAAGAATGTTTATATATAAAGATATGAGATAAGCAGGGATCTTATAAGAATTTTTTAATTAAATAACTATGCGTCTAATAATTATGAATAATGAATTTAGAGAGACGTTAAATTGTTCTAGAAGTTTTTATCAATGTTTCTCTGATGAATTAATAGTTAATTGTTTTTAGAGGGTTATCTCTGTTCTTATCTAGACATGTACTATCTTGTTTTTCTCTCTACGTTCAATAGAATTTGGTCATCTCTCTCAGATTATCCTAAAACTTATCCTTCTTTCCTTCTCTAATATTCCAATACTGCCTTCAATATTCATATCAATATTAAATCATTTTGCATTTTAAATTAGTTTTATTTAATCATCAATATTAATCCAGATACTTTATTGAATATGAGTTTTTTATATTTACTTTTCATAATAAGAAATAAATCTCTTGATTATTTAAATGGCTTTAATTAAGCATATGATATTTGAGAAATTATTAAAAGAGATAATTTTATGTATTCTATCTCGAATATTTTTTAACGGATGCAATATCATTGTGATGTTATTGGAATAGTTGATCTTCTTATATATCTTAGATGACTAATCTAAATTCCAAACAAGCTCAAATTTCTCCCATATATACTAACCTAGATTTAAATCATTTATAAATAAAATTAGACAGCTATAATATTTTAAAATCTCTTAAAAGTATATTTAATTTAATATTTTGTACGCAAGAGAATACTCTACACATAATTTATTAATTACTAATTACACTTTGCCATCCTCACTGGCTTTTATAAAAATAAAATAAATTATCAATTGAGGGCATCATCAATAATTATTTGTGAGAATATTTTAAGGAATTTGCACTTAGCTTTTATTTGAAATGAAATTAATAAAGCAGATAATCTATGTAATTACGTTCGGATTAGATTTGGCATGGTAAAATAAGTTTTCTCTGATCATTATTTTCTTGCTTTCTCAAAAAGAAATAGATACAATTCAAGTTAATCTAAAAACATAAACTCAGCATATCTATTTTTATATTAAGTGTAATTATTATTTAATAAAAATTTAGTTTTAAATGAATATCTCTGACTCTTTATCTTCTAATAAAGGATTTTTAGACGTAAATAAGAATTATCATATTTAAGAGTTTATTATGATTAAATAAAAATATTCCTTTCTAATTGCAAAGCAACACATAGCCAGTCATTATACTTTTAATTTAAAATATATTTAAAAGCTTTTTAAATCAAGTTTTATCAATTTTATAATTTTATTCCATAGAATTTGCAAAATAATCCTTATTTTTATTCATTTAAAAATTTCCGAATTTTAAAAAAAAATAATTTAAATATGAAAATAGCACATAATTAAAGCTTAAAATTAAATGTATTTATAAATTGTATCTACAATCATATATTTTCTAAATCACTAAGCAATATAAACAATCTCAGTAATTTCAGTGACATGTATGAGCTATCATGAAGAAAATTAAAGCACTGGTTGCATCATGCTCAAAAATTTAAGTTTTTTCATTCAAATCGAAATTCAACATTATAGTGTTTATAATAAATAAGGTCACAATGAGTCCTCATATAAATTATAGTTTGATGCTCAAAAGTCAAAATTTGAGTCAATTTATGCTAATAATTATTAAGGATTTTTACATCGAATCTTTTATTAAATTTGAGCTACTCCCAGGTTATTTACAAAAATTTTCTTCTAAAAGAGAGCTAATATTTTAGTAGAATACACGTTTTAAACTGATTACTCATAAGATTGTCCTGGACGAATAGAATTCCTATGAATTAACTTACAAGTGTTGTTTAAATTTCCAAATTGAGCACAGTTGAATCCCTTAATGTCTCTAAAAACCTGTCTAAAGTTGAAATATTCTTCTCAAAATATGACTTTTTCGAGAAGAAGTTAATTTTCTCTTCATTAAATTAACTTTACACGTACTAATCAATTAATTCACACTATCAAAATTAGATATAAGCATTTCAATCAGTAAGATAACATAAAATCTCTAATAAATATTAGGAGCACTATCTCTTCATCATTCTTGAGTTCTGTGCAGGTGGAGAAATATTTTATCACATGAATAAAGTTAGGATAATTAATAAATAGAAGATATTGCTTACTGAAGATTTTTGTATGAAATAATCTATTTATTTTTTATTTATTTCAATCAGTACAGATAACTATTTATTAAGTTAGCAATAAAGAATTTATCATTGAATTTAAATTTTAAGTTCTTCGATTCTCAGAGAAGGTAGCAAAGTTTTATTTTGCAGAGATAGTTTTGGCAATGGAATATCTGCATTCTAAGAATATCTTCTACAGAGATTTAAAACCTGAAAACGTACTTCTTGATTAGGATGGACATGTAAAATTAGCAGATTTTGGCATTAGCAGAATAAACTTTGGAGAGAAAGAAAGATCTACATCTTTTTGTGGAAGTCCTGAGTATATGAGTCCAGAGATGCTCAAAGCAACGAGAATTCATAGCAGATCAGTAGACTACTATGCATTAGGAGCACTTAATAATTTTTAAACTTCTATTTGAAATGCTAACTGGACTTCCTCCTCATTTTTCTGAGAATAGAGATGAAATGTACCGAAAGATTTTGCATAGCAATCCTGAGTATCCCAGATATCTCTCTCCCATGGCGAAGTCAATACTTAAGGGCTTATTGATTAAGAATCCTGAATAAAGATTAGGAGCCAAGTACGGAATTCAAGAGATAAAGGATCATCCATTTTGCATGGACATCACTTAATTTAATTATCAATTGGGAAGAGGCCTTGCAGAAAAGATTGCTTCCGCCGATCAGACCATCTTAAAAATATTCAAACTTTGACCCCGAATACACCAGTCTTCCTGTCAGATTTACTTTTGAAGAGGATTTTGTAAAGTCTCATCATACTAGGAGAAAATCTGATCCTTGCATAGAACTTGGAGCATATTCAACTCCAGAAAAGCAACAATAGTTTTCAGGCCCCCCTACTGGTTTAAATTTAGTTTTAATTTTAGGAGACCTGTAATCGGTATTTAACAACTTAAGCCAAGCTATTGTTTATCCCAGTTTTGTCCATGAAAGAGCTTAATTTGATGGACACACAAACAAAACTCCAAGCAGTTTCAAAGTTTCTGCTCATAAATAAAAACCTTAATTAAAAAGCCTCTCAGGGAAGCATAAATTTTATAAATGGATTAGAAGTAAAAAAAGTAATTAATTTAGGATTGATTTAACTATACTCCATTTCGAACCAAGAGAGAATAAGGACTATAGTCTCTACACATAAAAACCATACAACTTCTTTCTGATCTCTCTCATTTTTAAGTCTTCCAACTTAAAATTATAGTTCTGAGATGCTAAAATATGCCGATCTTTAAGAAGTTAATATTTATTTTTTCCTTTAAAACTAAGAGGCTTTATTCCTCACAGTAGAATCTCATTAAATCTGTGTGATTAATAAATATTTTTACCTAAAAATTATGCAAAATTTATAGAACGATATAGCTGAGACATTTGGGTAAAAATGCCAATATCCTTTTCTTATGGCTAGAAAACATCCTTTAGTAATACAGGAAATGAGCTAAAAGCACTTGTTTTATTATATTCGCTCATAGAAATCAATATGGGCATTCTGATGAAATCGGAGATGGCTCACCAAATTATAGTAGACCTCCTTCTTCAACCTTTAGGGGATATTCATTCATGAACTTCCGAAATGATTCCATTTCATCTGCTGATTAAAATAACAACTTTCTAGATGGCTTGAACCAACAAAGTAATTAGCACTCTCCTGACACCATAAAACTGCCTAGTCCAAAACCTAGCAAAAGCAACCTATATCATAGTTCTAGCATAGCCATTAAGCTAGTCAATAGTTTGTTACTACTCAACCTTAAATTGGAGTCTTAAACAGTCAAAATTTATAAAACGCAACTCATCTGAAGCAATAAGTGTCTATTTCTGGTCCAGGGGTATTTAACATCATTGATGATTACCAGTTTACAACTTCACAAAGGAGTAGGACGATTAGTTTCGCTAATTAATCTATAATGACTGAGGGAGTGGACCAATAGAAAAATGTTTACTCTATGCAATTTAAAGGCTTCAACAACTTCTTCAATGAAATTCAGTTCAAAGCAAATGAATATGAGTTTAATGCGTACAATCATCAATTCCCCAAGAAATGGCAAATGCCTGCCAATATAGTCAGCAAGCTTAGACTTGATCCTAAATCATTGCAGTAAATAATCTAAAATTAGAGCATGCTTCCAGCACCAGTCGCTTAGTTAACTGAGCAAGTTCTCATCCAAGAAATATTTATTTTTAAAGAAGCGATTAATAACTTTGACTACAGGAGTGATGATACCTTACATTAAAGAAGTTAGTCTTATCAGTGGCCAAATATAGTTAGAAATATGCCTGATATAATAGAAGACATAGAGAATGAAGGCAGGTACGCAGAGTCTCCTAGAAATTTCAGTCATAATCACCCAAACTTGGACTCTCACAACATTACATCGGCAATCTATACCAATCCTCACTCAGTCTTATTTGAAAATAAACTCTAAGGTGATATATTTACAAGAGCTTCTAATGATAGTGTCAATGAAAAGGTTACTTAAATTCTTACTGGAGAAAAATAAGGAACACTAGACTAATTTACTAAAAATCTCATTAGATTTAATGATGAAATCAATAATGTCAAAACGGAAAGAAAAAGAAAACAACTGCCTAATAAACAGAGAAATACTAATATTCTTTAAAAAATCATTAAAGATATTACTTTTAAAATTTATTTTTTTAAAAATATATTGAAATATATCTTAACTATTTTTTCTTTAATTTTGCAATGAAGACTAAAATGAAGAATCTAAAGTTTAAAAACCAGGATAGACTGAATTAAATTCTTAGCAAGTATTTAAATTAATTTTAGATAGGAGAAAAGGAGCCTAGAGTTTATATACAAATCTTGGCTAATTAAATTCTATTTTAAAAAAAATTTTTATAGATTAAAATAATTATGTACAACATTTTTACATTAAAATATTCTAATTTTTAGAAAAATTACTTAAAGAGAACTGAAAAATGATTTTTTGAGTGAAAGTCCAGATAAAAATTTTACCTTCTTTTATATTTTATTTATTCCTGAATAGACATACCTACAGATTATTTGATATAGTTATTAGATGGCATGATTATTGCTCTTATTCTGAGAATAAAGCTTTAGTTATTTCTATAGTGTTTGAATTTAAAATATGAATAAAATATTTATTGTTATAAATACTGCTAAAATCTGAACCCAATTAATGTTGATAACAGAATTAGAATTGAGAGTAATTATACAACATTAAGCGGAGAGAGACTAGCTGAAGTTACGGAAATAGGTAGTATTAGGTCTGGCAGAAAAAGCAACTTGAAAACTACTCACATAGCTGCCTTACAAAATTAGATCTCTCAAACTATTCAAGCCACAAGCTAAAGCCCTTCCAAAAAATTGTCAACTAAAGAGCCTCTATTGATTAAAGGAAAATCAAAGGCAAGCACTATGTATGGTCCAAACGACCAAAAGTAGTTCTTAGATAAAATTGACAATCTAGTTAAGTCTCCTGCCTAGCTAGATAGCTCATAGAAGTTAACTCATTCACGTCAAACATTACCAAAAACAAATACTAGTATCGTCTTTTCACCAAAGGTTATCAGCTCTAAACCATCAACATAACAGTCGAATTCAGAATAGAAGTATTCTAACCTTATGTCCCAATCTATCTTACATTTAGATGAAATTTTGGTAATTTAATTATCTCAGGTAGTTTAGTATCGCCTAAGACCAATCTTAGAGTGGGACAGAGTAGTTAATAAATTCAATTTGGAGATAAGAAGACCTCTACTCCTAGCAATAACACAGGGTAGTAGAAGTCTAAGATAACTGTCAGCAATTAACTCAGCTCAGGAGGCATTAATCAGCAGCTCAACTTGAATATAACTTCTTAGTAATCTAATGTGAAGTCAAGAAACTCGGCAAGCAGCTAGCACTTGCACCACTCTGCTATACTAGAGAATTCATAAGAAAATCGTCTTAACTTAAAATAATGAAAAATTTTAGAGTGATTTTATAGACAGTATAAGTATTTTAAACAACGATGCGCTTGTGAGCTACTTAAAAAACATAGTTTGACATTATTATGCATTTTTAGTTCTGAATAGCTATAATTGTCTACTAGAGATTCATAAATATTTGCAATGAAACCCTAAAACTTGTTAATAAGTAAAGCAACACATTAATAAAAGGTTAATACCAGCTAATTGCAAATTTGCTTAATTTTATTATCTCAGGTAGTTTAGTGTCGCCTAAGACCAATCTTAGAGTGGGACAGAGTAGTTAATAAATTCAATTCGGAGATAAGAAGACCTCTACTCCTAGCAATAACACAGGTTCGCAGAAGTCTAAGATAACTATTAGCAATTAACTCAACTCAGGAGGTATTAATTAGCAGCTCAACTTAAATATAACTTCCCAACAAACTAATGTGAAGTCAAGAAACTCGGCAAGCAGCTAACACTTGCACCACTCTGCTAATTTACCTACAGCCTAGAGCAATACCGAAAAGAAGTATTTATATGTTTTAAGGGATCTAATTTATAGAACTCAGCTCATCTCACTCTCTCCGTTTAGAACTAAAACTCTATCTCAGGTTCTAAGTTAAAGAACACCAAATTAGAGTAAATAGACGAGTTCGACATGGGAATTGCATAGAGATATCAAGAACTCAGCTCTAGCACAGTCAAGATTAATTAAAAGCAGTAGTAGCTTGCTGCCTAGATAAATCAAGACCTTCAAAAGCCAAAGAAGAAGATATCAAGACTTAATTCTCCCAAAAATTTATTTATCTAAATGAGATGCTTTCAGGCTAAAAATTATCTTCTACAGCTAAGGCAGGAATTCAATTGTATCAAAATTCTAATAGCAAACTCTAAGTGCCTTCGATTCCTGGGATCTCATCAACACCAAACCAAGGTAACAGACAAAGATAAAAAACTAGCTCTTAATACGTATCAAACTCTACAACCAATAGTAATCAGTTTAAGGGTTTCTTCAGTACTTAAGATTTTCACAAAGCTACTCAAGAAATGAAGTAGTATGAGACTAATCCATCTCAAAACGTTTAGTATGATGACGATATTCAGAGATATTTATAGTTTTAAAAGTAGTCAAGCTATTGATAGAACTAACAAGCTTCCTCCCAGCAAAAATCAATAGGATACCAAAATTATTTCTAAGACTCCAAAGTCTTTAGAGAGAGAAGCCAAGGTAAATGGCTCGTCAGATGATAATACTCTAGAGGATGTAGATGAAAATATGGACGAATTCGGTTTAAATGATAATCAGAATATATATTTTTAAATTTAATCTTTTGATATACAAAGACTTAAAAATGTATCCTTGATCACCTCAATAGCTCTCACTAACGGAAAACAATTAGATTTCGGAGGTAAGGATCACTACTCAAGCACTTTTGTGAGAAATTCCAATTTCTCAGCTTCCTCTTCAATTATATCGTAGCTGATGCATCCAGCATTCCATAATTAATCTTATCAAAGAACTCCCGACGAAATGAATTTGCATGATCTTAAAGAAAAGAAGATTGATACAAGTCATCTTAATGAGTCCGATAATAATTTACTCAAGTACCACTCTAGCAGTAAGCCTTTGAAAACTTCTCCTTAGCAGTATCTCGGTTTTTATTTTTGGTGATTCCAGCTTCTTGAAAGATGATGATGGAGTTCCATAAACTGAGATTTATGATTCTCCTAAAAATTCTTCTCTGAATCTGCCAAATATGAGTGAGCTGGAGAATTACAATTCGAAGTAGTCTGTTGGATTGGTGGGGAATTAATCACTTTTAGTAGGTAGCGGAGCGGCTGCCTCTTTAGCAGGGTATCATTCGGTTAATGTGCATTTTGGTTCAATTTTACCTAGTAATGGAGGAGGTAGTGTGGTTGTATCTCCTAAACTGCCTGGATAAATACCCAAGAAACAGTAAACTACCTATGCCTAGCACAATACTCCAATGGGTCACTAGTATTCAAACAGAGTCGATAGTCCTAAGCCCATATCTAATCAAAAGCAAACCAACCAAAAGACTTTATTGCCCCCACACTCAAGGCAAATGCAAATACTGAAAGAGGAAAAGAAATAAACTAAGATTGACAACAAGTATATAAACATCATATTTAAAGATGCAGATTTAATTTTAATTTAGTTTACTAATTTTGGAACACGAAAAGAAATGACCAGAAATCTCCATCCTAGAATAACTTGCCTTTGCATTAAGACTCTGGCAGCTCTTCTCAGTAATATGAAATAATAGTGAAAACTCCCAAAGCCCCAGAGCTATTCAACGCCTTCGAAGATGTCAAAAATAGTTAAATTATCCACATGAATAAAATTTAGTGTTACTGAGAGAGCAGAGACTGAAGTTAAAATAAGTGAAGATAAGGAAAAGATGCTGCTTAGTAAAAGTGAAAGAAAACTAAAGCCAAATAGCAAGTCAAATATTATATAAATATGATAGGAGTTAACAGCTCTCAATTCAGCAGCAGTAACTCAAGGAACAATCAAACTGCTTCCAATAGCTTAAATAGCAATCAAAAGCCAACTTCAAAGCCAACATAAATGCTATCCGTTCAGCAGTAGCCAGACAATCATAACACCCATAGCTATACCAACCACTAACATACTCATTAGGATCACCCCTCTAACTTAATGCACAATTATATTCATTATAGTAGAGAATCTAAAAGAAAATAACCAGTCATAAAAAAAGATATTAAAATAACCCCTAAACCCTTATTAATTTTTAATTTTCTTTAAATCTAATTATTTATACTATTACTGTAATTGCGATTCAGTTGGAGGTCTTACTGTAGTTAAACTTGATGATCAGACCTTTGATATTTCCACCACCTCGGCGGTCATCTTTGCTATCGATCCATGCCATTTTCAATCCCCTTTCAGATTCCAATGCTCAATTTGGTTTCTGGATGATTTATGATTTTCGGATATCTTTTCGATGGATTTTAGGATATCGCCTCGGCCTTAGCAGATTATTACCTAATTGCGTAATATATTTTAATTTATGATTTCCTGGGATTCAAACCCGATTCCGATTATTTTAATTCCTGGCAGTTGCCAGTTGGCCACCGTGACTCCTCCAGCTCCCTCCTTTTACCCTTTATTTTATAGTCCTTAAACCTGATTTTACTTTAAATTATCTACTATATTTATTTAATTTGAGCTCAGAACCTTCTAGCAAGAATCATATAGCAAACTAAAAAACTTAAAACTAAAATAGCAATAGCTTGTCCTTAAGATTAACTTTATCACATGCTAATAAAAACTTATGACTCTCTTCCTCTGAAGAAAGATACAAATTCACAAATCGCACTCATTTTTATTGACTATTACCCTAATTAAATACTTACTTTTTATTTATTAAATATATCTCAGAATCTGAATTACTTTAAATTTAAATACATTTTGAAATATAAATTTATGCCTATATTTTAAATTATGAAATAATGAATAAATACATATATCTATCTAATTGTAATTTGAGAATAAGATGAATATAAACCTCATATCCTCTTGTAGTAATGATCATTTTTCCATAATTGAAGAATATAAATGAATTAATTTAATATCAATAACTTTATCTATGAAAGATGAAATTGGAATTCGTAGTGGATAAATAAATTGAGTTATATTTTAATTACTATATTTCAGCATATATTATGGGAAATACTTAGAAAGGCATGAGTGACCTGTTTTTGCCAGGAACTTCGCCTCAGAGAACTTAAAATCAAAACACTCACTCTATTTTGGCTTAGTCTGGCCACACTCCCCTCCATACAACCACTGGAGTAGTAGGAGCAGTTTCAAAGGGAGGGATAGTTGGCCACAGGTATGGTGAGCATAGCAATCCAAGGTACAATACATAAATATATAATATAAACTCAACAGGAAACTCATAATAGCTCACAGAGCTTTGCTGCAAGATTAACTGACTCTCAGCTAATTATAAATGACCCTGACGAAGATAATATCACTACCTCTCATTAGTATCAATAATTATCATATATTCTCTTATTAAATTAGTTTTAAAAAAAAACAAAACATAATCATTCTTTCTTCTATTTTAAAAGATTTGAGTATAAGAAATTTATTAAGTTACTGGAATCCCAATAAATTCTTTCCTTCATTATAACTAAATATTTTTATTTTTTCTCATATGTAACTAGTGCTTTATAATTTATAAATGCTTTAAATTTATTTTCTTCTTCAATATAACTATTTTGATTAGCTGCGAAGTTTATAAATCTATAAGATTATATATCTTCTCTAAACAGACTTAACTAAAATATTAATTGTTTTCTATCAGTAAAAGTCATAAATATATAGAGTTAATTTGCCAATATTTACAGTCTTAGATAATAGCATTAAAAATAGATCTTAAATTTGCATATTTTTCCCTCATTAATTAAATAATTTAAGTTTAGATATTATTTATAAAGATAAAAGTATTATAAATAGAATTTATTGAATTGAGTATAAAAGTCAATGTCCAAATAAATACAAACTTAGCGGATTCGAGTAAGCTATTCTCATCCATAAATGCCATAACTCCTATTCGTTTCATTAATTTTGGAGACTAATATAATCTTAGTTCAAGCCTGTACAAGGAATGTGATCTTATGTTTTTAATCACCAGAAAAGTGAAGTACATATATTTTTGAAGGAGTTGCAATGTGCAGAAAGTGCGAAAGAGGAGACTATGATCCTTTGGGTAGCTCAACAGGCAGAGTCAAAACTCAACCTAATAGAGAAAGAGCAGGGATCAGCATGGCCTTCGACCATATTCCCGAATCAAGAAAGAGGTAGTCAGACAACAAACAGAATAAAATCTTGAAAGGATAGCCATAGAAACCTGCTAAAAGAAGAAAGCTCATTCCTCATCTCGAAGACTTTGATATTATAAGAGTTATCGGCAAAGGTGGTTTCTCAACCGTTTTCTAGGGTAAGCACCAAAATATTTCACCTCCATATATAATTCCTAAAATAATACCAGAATCAAGTTTACTTTATTTGAAGATCTGCAATTTTATTCTAATTTTACTTTAATTAGTTCGAAGGAAGGACGATGGAGCAATTTATGCAATGAAATGTCTAAAGAAATCTCAGATAAAAAGAGAGAACAAAGTGCGACATGTCATGAATGAGAGGTAGATCCTTCAAACTGTCACCCATCCATTCATAGTGCAAATGAAATGGGCTTTTCAATCTCTTTATAATCTGATATTTATATACAGATCAAGCAATTCAAAAATTAATTAAGTATGAGTCTTCACTATTCGCATGAGCTTCTCTCATTTTTTAGAACACAACCTTTGATTTCTCCAAACTATATTGAGTGCAAGATCTTAAATCTGCAAACGACATAGATTGGCTACCGAATTCCAAATAATTAATTTGGCTTGTGAAAGTTCTCACATTCAAATTCTTTTCAAGTAAACCAAATTTAAACCAAATGAAATAGCCTATAAATATCTATCAATTAAAATGAATATGTATACAGTTTACTTGGTTTCCTTTCTCAGTAGTAGCAATATGAATAAGGTTATTACAAATGTAGGTCTCTTCTAAGGAGGGATCGGCAACCAAGCTATCTTATACTTTTATGAATGAAATCTCCCAAATCAAGTCCTTAATCAGATTCAATCCACTTTCCTTCTCAATTTAAATAACTCTATAATTATCTTTTATCTACAATTTTAATAAAAAATTAATTATATATCCTCATTCAAAATATTCTCTTTATTATACAAATAAAATATCTAAAAATACTAACTTTAAATCTTATGAATAATTATTTTAAATTCATGGCCATAAATTTATATCAGCTTTATAGATTTTGAAAGATAATTTAAATAAAGAAAAATATGATAGTAATAAAAATGCTTTGATTTATTTATGTAGAATATAGTTTAAATTTGAAGGAGAAGATCTGCAGCTAGAGCAGTGATAGTTGAAGCTATATTTCCATCGTCATTGAGGACATTGAAACTGAACTTGATTTCTTTCTTAGTTGCCTATTAAACAAGCTAAGTGAAGTCTATAGTTGAGATGACTAGTTGCTTAATATGCTGGGAAAAACAAGTTTCCTTTGCTTCAAAGTAATCTCTCCTGATATTGGCTTGAAGTTCTCTTGGTAACTGCACGCTAATGCTGATAGGAGACTCATCAACTACTGCGGATTCTTAATCTTTAAGACAGCCTTGTCCAATCACTAAATAAATACTAGAGTTTTTCCTTGTGATATTTTTGCAGATACTTTTATCACTTATTTGCTTTCTTTGTTAATTTCTTAGGTGGATAGAACTTGCCTCTTAATTGCCAAGCTACGATGGGAGGTAAGTCCTCTCTAGTCTATCCTTGACCCATTCTTAATGAAGTGACTGTGAAACTCGTGGGGAAGCAACTTCACCAGCAACTCTAACACACATTATCAACAACTAATAAATACCTTCTTCCATTTTATTATTCTTCAATTAAAGAATAAATTTAATACTTGTATAATTTTAAGATATTTTTACCAAAAAAAATTATATCTTAATTTAAATTTAGAATAACACACAAGAAAAATTTAATAATATATTATAATTTAAGTTTTAAAATATAATTAAATTATAAGTTAATGAAGGTTATAATTGAATTATGGGATTATAATTAAATGATCTGCGATTTACAAATTCTTGGATAAGTTTAAAATTCATAAACACGTAAGCTACAAAAGAAGGAGAATATTTTATTTTTAAAGTTGTTTTAATTGCCTATAGAAATTTTTTTTCTTCACTTGGGATATCAAATAAGAAGATTAAGATGCCTAAAATCTACTGAGATTTAAAGACATAAATTCAGCAACTAAAATAAAATTATTTATCAAGTTTTATTTTTTAAAGGCATTTATGTCGGCAGAATCAACTTAACAAAAAATACACTTGCTTTAAAATGATTAATAGACTTGACCACCTTCCTTTCCTTAATATAGGGTTATCTTATAATATATCTATTAAATTAACAGTCAGGAACTTAATTCAGAATTATCATGGATTGCATTTTAATTTTAATTTATTTTTTTATACCCTTCAACTAAATTTAAATTTAAATTATACAAATTTTTTCCTCTAAATCTTTATAGTTTGCGAATAACTTAAAAGTTTATATATGATAATTATAAATATTATGTTTAATTCTCATGTAATGTTATCATTAATTCTAAAAATCACTACTATCATACGAGCTATTTTTCCTCATGAAATTTAGCTTCTAATTGGTGACTCTCTCCAGGGTTTAGATGAAGATTCAATCTAAAATACTTTCTTAAATTAAATAGAACTATTTAATTATAAGTGAAAGGGTATATAAACTCATCATCAAAAATGAAAATTATACTAAAGATTGAATTTAATATTAACTTAAAGTCACTGAACAATTTACTTAAAATAAAAAACTTTATTTTTGTTGAATGTTGTAGAATTTTTGTTCTTTTAATCAAGAATTAGTCTTTTATTCTAGCTTGCAGCTTAATTGACATCTTTTCCTTTTAGCTAAGTATCCAACTAGTCCTATTCAATCTGGTCTTAATGAGTTGGGGAGTCATTATTTTATTTGTAGTCGACAGATTTTCTCATCCTTGATAACTCGTCCTCAAGTTCTGGAGGCTTTTGCAACCCCTAAATATCTATGAAGTCTTCCATCTCTTTTATTTCATCTATATTGTATGGTTAATAAATGAACTAAAAACACATTATTCTAATTAATGAGAGAATAAGAGTTTCTTAGTAGTCTTATCTTTTGTAAATGAAGGGGCCTTTAAAAATTTTGTGCTCATGTCTGAACTGACTGATTGAACTGAGGAGTCGCTATGAAATTCTTAAGCCATCAAACAAAGAGTCTTGGAGTCTAGGGTTTATAAGTTTTCTTTCCAATGCGTCACTCATCATTTTCTCAATACTTCTAAACGCCTTTTCCTTCTTGATTATCTACAGAAGAATAAAATATTAAATTTGAATAGCTTTGATGTCTAGTCTTGCCACGTAAAGCATTCTACACCTAAGAAGCAACTTAATTTAACTTATTTCATAGTTATAATTAGGGTTGTATTTATAACTTGATGACATTTGGTCTTGTGACGTCTGAATAGTGATCGAATATCTTCTCAAGGGAAACATCTGCAGTAAAATAAATGAGTGATCATATTCGTTGTCAGCACTTCAATGGTAGTCTTGGCCTTGTCATGGAATTCCTTAAGCACTTCTGGGTTGTTGTATGACCTCGCTTTCTTCTTGAGTAGTGATGCCTTGTAGGTTGCTTCAATCTCAGTGTAGATATCTTTGCTCTCAGGACTAAAACATTAAAACAATATTATGCTTACTTGAAATTGTCTCCCACTAAATCTTAGTTGTTAATCATATTGTCAAGCACTATTGAGTCCTCATTTGGGTTAGCCATAGCTTTCAGCTTTTGATTCATTGCCTCTTTATTCTTTAAGTCGTGTTTGTGTTTCTTCAGAACATACTTGAATACAAATTAATATCACAATCCTTATTCAGTTAAATTAAATAATCACTTTTAAATGTAATTGTGATTCTTCAAATGCGATATCTTTGTTTATAAATGAGAAAATAATGTATATGAATACCTAAGACTAAGCCCAATCCAAATTTTTTCTAGGAATATATTCTTCAGGTTAGATATCTTCTTTGATTTCGATAGTTTATATTTCTACTGAGTGCCTTGAAGGGCTCATGGTTTCAATCATGGCAGATTTAAGTCTGAGCCTAGGATAAAATAAAATCATCTGTCTCTATTCCCATGGATTTAGTTTTCTTTCCAAATCCCAACTTACTCAAACTCATTCAAAATATGCTTTACAATATAGAAATTAACCTAAAGCAAATAATTTAATCGCTTTTATAGTATATTAACTATAGATAATTGTATTATGATAATTTGTATGATTTGATTGGAGAAGTAGATTCGTCTCTATGAGTGATTTCTTGCTAAACTTATTTAGGACTATGACTATGATGATTACATAAGTAAATGAAGAAGATGTATGATGATGGCCAATAACATAAACATATTTATTTGTTGCCTTTTTATCCGTAGTGATGTGTGCTGCAAATGTGAGATGATCTCTTGCTTCGACCCATCAGCCTGTCATACAAATCATTTAAAACACATTACAACCAAGTTTACTTTTATTTTATATAGACAAACATATGTTAGATTCAATTCATTCTTGAGACAAATTTTAAAATTATAAAAAATAAATCAGTTTAACATCTTATGAAATACATAAGATTAGATTGAGACCATTCTTAACCTTGATTGGTTTACTTCTTTTATAAATATTATCTGCTTTTTATTGATTTTAGTAGATGTATTTCATAGACTTCTATGAAAATAAAAATAAATCTCAGATGTTTAAACTTACAAAATTATAAACAAAATTGATTTGAATTAATGATTAATTTTATGGACTTAAATTATGATTTCAGCAATTTTAGTTTAAATATATTTGCTAAAATAAGAAAATATATCATCTTGAATAGGTGCGGGAAGAGGTTTTTTCGCTTGGAAAGTTTATCCATTTAAAATATAAATTAAAATGGTTTATTATTATAATATTATATAAAATATTTAGTAGCATACTCTATCTTCTGATGTTTGTTTAACTATCTTAATTGTTGCTTCGATTTGCAAAGCTAGGTAACTATCCAAACTGAAACCCCATCTAACTATGATAGTTATTCAATTCAATTATAAATATAATAAATATATAAAAATAATAAATTAAAAATAATATTACCTTTATCGTTCCAATTTTTTTTGTAGTTATGCGTTGAGAATAGTCGGTCATATCTTTTTTCTAGTAAGCGAAATCTCTCAAAATCCTCTAATCCTATAATAAGTATAATAGAAGCAGATATGTAATATATGGAATCTTGAATTATGATAAGATAAAATAAATTAATTAAATAATGAATAAAACATTTATTCGGAGTCATATAGTTAAATCTAGGACTTGGACTTTGGTCTAAAATTTTGTGCATCATACCCTTATTGGATTGATTTCTATTGAGTCTGGAATTCATTTCTGTTCTGTATTAGTGAGGAGGATGTGGCTAAATTGTGCTGTAGTTTTAATAATTTTTCTAATTGTTATTTATAAAACTAGAATTGTTATTGCAAAATTATTAATCATCAATTCAAACTGGTAATAAATAAATTATTTTAAAAATATAAACTGATTCTTTTTAAGTACAATTCTTGAAAAAGGGAAGACTAAACGATGAATTTAAAAGATATCATAAAGTAATGTAAAAAGTTTTATGGTTCTGCTAAACTTCTCTTAGAAATAATTATAATGACAATTAATCAATCTAGATATTTTTATTTTTATTAAAATTAATTTCGTGATTATAATTGCTATTTATCTTATAATTTATCGATTGATTGCTTTAAATTTTGTGTTTTTATTATAATTAAATATAAGCCAGTTAAATATAGAATTAGAATGACAAGTAATTTAATTTATAATCTAATTACAATTATAGCTTATTGATAGTTCTATCTCCATCAGTTTTGTAAATATCTGCCTCCCTGAAAGAGTCATTGTAGTCTGCCATAAACGAGCCTCCTTGATTTTTTAATATTCCTGGCAAGTTGATTGGAGATTAATCTGAACTTTAATCCCTCCTAGTAGGCGAAACTATCTCAGAGCCGATGCCTATACTAATTGCTTTCTATGGCGCAATAAAGCTTTTGTTTATCTTTTAGTCAGTTGGATTACTGTAAGCATCTACTCTCATGTCACTTCCCAGGCCTATACTTCTCATCTGCTTTAATCCCCTATTCCCTCCTGCTTCAGATGCCTCCTATTTCTAAATTGAATCCTTTGGAGTTTACATAATTATCGCTTAGCCTAAAGCATTCTTAGAACTTTACTTTTAAGAAGGATCAAACTAATTCACCATAGATCAGTTTATATTATATTATAAATAGACCCTCTAACAGTAGGGTTGCCGCTAGATTGAATCTATAATGGAGATATAGCAATACTTCCACCACCTGATTTCAAAATTCCTTTAGATTGAGCTTTGTTAGATTATTAATTCATTTATGGGCTAATTGTATTGTGCAGGGATTGTTGCTTATTATAAATTGGATTGAATGTTTACCCGAAATCGTAAAACAATAATTATCTTCAAATTATTAAATATTTAAATTTAAACTCACTTAATATCTTTTTAAACATAAATAGTTTCAATTTTATTTAAACTATTTAATTTTTTGAAATTGAGCCTATCTTGTCTAAATTTTAGAAAAGAGTTAAATATCAAAATATTCAATATATAAAAATTAACTAAATATTTAAGATTCTACTCCAGTTAGGATTAATCTTTTGTTAATCAATATAAATTATCAACTTAAAGTCAAAAGTTGATAAAAACTTTAATACAGTTTTTTATAAAAAATTAATTTATGTAGTAATATTATCTATTATAAATTAAAGCTAAGTAAGAAATAATTTAATCATAAATATTTATTAATTATCGTTTTTGAAATGAGGTTGCTGCTATTGCATTAAAAAATTTATAAAATTTGTTGTGGAAAATTTGTCTTTCTTGTAGAATGGTTTTGAATATCATTCTTTTAAAAATTAGGATTTTGCTAATAATGAGTTTAAGATTTTTAGAAACATAAAAGTTTAAGTAATTTAACTTACAGGTTAAACTTTAATCGTAAATTTATTACTCTAATTAAATTTAATTTCGACATGGAATGAATAATAGACATTGATCAAGAAATTAAAAATAATTTCATGTATCGTTTCTTTTACATTAGTATTGCATGCCACCTTTTATCCAACATAAATTATAAAATAGGTTTTACAAAAAAATTAATTTTCAGATTTGTTATTTTATTATTTAAATAGTGTTTTAATTTTTCATTTATTAAATGTAACGATGATAAAATAAAAAGAATAAATTTCATTAAAAAATAATCTCTATTTTACAAATACTTTATATGATTTTAGTTGTTATCTGGGCTTCGTGAGCTTTATTTGAATTAGCGATTTGGATTTTAATTGGGATACAATTACAAACTTACAATAAATATTCTGGAGAAAGTTTTATTATTTTTTTATCTCGACAAATTTAAGTTTTAATATATAAATATTGTTCGAATAATTTACAAGTACTTTATGAAAAATGATTTGGATATTTTCAAACTAGCAATAGAAAAAATAAAAAATTAAATAAATTGACTTTTATATTTGGATTATAATCCAGCTTTAATGTGTTATTTTGTTAATCGGAGTAATAATACTGATCATATTCTCTTTAATTATAAACTATAGGAATATATTATAGTACAAAATATAAGTGCTAAACAATTATTGGAAAAGCTTTGCTTTCACTTTCTCGAGTTAAGGAATTTCATGAAGGGGTTATATATCCTCAATCACGAAAGGGAAAAAATTTCCCATTTTCGAACATCGTAAGTATTAAATACACTTAATAGAGCACTCTACTTTAGTGAACTTTGTATAGATGGCTTTGGCTAGTGAGTAATTATTGAACGGAAGAAGAGTGAAAGGAAAAGTTATAATTAAATTTTATCGACCCTAAAATTTTATCATCCTAGTATGGTGCAATAAGTAATTAATTATTTTGAAGGCCCTTCGATGTTTGTTTCAGATTAAATTTGAGTTTAGTCTAAATTATTAGACAAGGAACATGGAGATTGAAATTTCTCAAATTGTTTACATAACTTATTTATTGGACTAACAAAATATAAAATTCTAACTATAGAATATTCTCTTTGCAAATTAAAAATTATGATTCCTGCGAGGTACACTTCTATTGATAATGAGATTTTATTTTTATCTGATGCTGATCTAATTGTCACTCTCATAGTTAGGTTTGATATTTGAATGATAGTGAATATCGTGAGGCTTAGTATATGTTTACTGAGGATTATTATCAGTGGCTCTATGAGCTAAATTGTTCTAGCCTTTTCTTAAATAACCTGAGGCTACGTTTGAGCCTGAACCTCCTCCTAAACCTTCAAAAATAACATATATCATGTGTTGATGATGGTGGAGATGATGTTGGTGCACTTTGCCTTGATAGGTAGCTAGATTTCCTAAGTACTGAGGACTGTTTCTGTGCTAACAATATGCGCATTAGTGATACATTCTGCGAGGTGATATATATTTCTTATTGTAAAATTTAGGAAGCAACTATACCAAATTGTATCCTAATTACCCATTTAAGATTAATTAATCAAGTTTTAATATAGATATTTTTATAATAAAGGTAGAATAATATATAAATTAGGTTTTACAAATTTCTTAATTTTAATTACACATTTAGAAAATGGGAGAAAATGTAATTTTTTTTTCCAAAATTTAAGCTTAAAAAAATAATTGATAAAAAATTGACAAGACATAAATGATTTCGATGTAAAATTCATATCTTGATATAAAAAAGAATTATCCAAATTAATCTGAATCAATTGAATATTCACTTATGATTTTTTATTTAAAAGATAAATGTTATAAAATTGAATAATTTATTTTTTTATTTAGTTTTTTTTGTATGAATAGTACTGCTGAGTTTGATTCATTAAAAGCCTATAATCAGTAAGTAATAAAATGAAATTTGTAAATCTTTTTGGTTTTGTAAAGTGAAGTTTTAATGTTAGTTTTGGTATTTGTTTAAGATATCAACAGATCCTTCTTCGTCTAAACTGCTTGTTTCTACTGCTCCTAGTTTCTTTTGTGAAAAGTCTGACTCCAGAGTGTTAGTTATGGATCTCTCGTTTATAAGCTATATCGTATTTAAAAATAAATATTGATGGGCTTAAACTTCATAAACTATTTCTTCTATCCTATTTTTATTGTTGATTTAGATCTCAATCCATCCTTAATTGCTTATAGTGCATGATATAATTCAAATGTTGAAGTGGATAATTTTAAAACAAGACTAGAAAAAAATGCAGACTATTTTGAAAAGAAGAATAGTCAGGAGGAGCATCTTACCCTGCATTTCCTAGTTAAATCTAACGATGAAGCAGTTGTTGCGACACCGATGAGATTTATGTTGACAGTACCTCTCTTATTAAAAAAACGCATCCACTTCTGTGTAAGTGAGTCCTAAAGTAGTGTCTGAATAAATAATGTTGAACTCACAACTTGAAGTCCTTCTCTTACTATTATTCAGAGTTTCAATTTAGGAAACTTGATCTACATGAAAGGTATAAAGTTGATATTGGGAATGAAATAGCGTATCAATTCGTGAACTCAGTATAAGTTAGAAATCAGTGAACTCAGTATAAGTTAGAAATCAGTGAACTTTAACCATCATAATGGTAAATTTGCTTGAAACTCTATCACTAGAGTCTGCAAGATAAATTTTAATTGTACAAGATTAACCCTCTTTACAATCGATCATGCACTATTAGTTCGTATCATATCGTATCAAAGATTGCTTATTTCCCATAATTTCAGGAAACTATTACTGCTAAATGGCATTTGAAAAATTAAATTATTCCATATCTTTTCAATCTAAAGAGTAATTTTATTCATTCTATTTATAAAAATTAAAAGATCTTATCAATTATAATCTTAAAATACTCATTTAAATAGTTAAATGTTCAATAAAATATTTTAGATTATTATTTTTATTTTTATGAGTCTATATGTGTGTCCTTGGAGAAGTATAATTAAACACTTCAATTTTAGCCACACAATTAAGTTATAATTAAATTTCACAACTTTAATTCTTCAAAAATAAATTTAAAAATGTTAATTTAAATTTAATATTTATAAAGTATTCATTTAATGTCTTTTAATAATTAATTCTTTCATCATGTTAGTAAAAATGTGCAGTGCCTCTTGAAGGTATTCTATTCTCTAGATACCCTGCATTGAAGTTTTACATATCCAATTATCTCTTAATTTTGTTTCTCTCTTCATAATTGTATCTATCATTTTCGAAGTTCTTTTAGTTTTACTATCTTATAATTGAGTTCTCTTTTTAGAATACAGGATTTTATTTAGAATGCAAGTTGGTATTAGAGTATTTAGATTTATTTATAACTTTGATGCCTGAGAGGCCTTTCTAATTGTAGATGTCTTCAGGAGCTGAGTAATCTTCATCTTATGATAAAAATCCAGGACCGTTATGAAATTTATCATACTTTTTACCTGAGTGGTCTATATTAGACTTATAGCCAGAGGGTAAGTCCTAATCACCAATATCTATTTGAAAGTATTTGGCAATCTTATCGTTTTCTCTCTTCTCAAATTTGTAGTTTGGATTTCTCATTTAGTTAAGTTGCTTTTTTAAGATGGTATGGATAAGGAATTCTTTCTCAGCTGCTTCCTTAGAACTCACATAATTAGCCCTCTATCTTCAATTAATTTTATAAAATATCTTATTGTATTATAAAAATAGATCGGAGTAAATCATAAAATATATAATATAAGCAAAGCCTTAGAAAGGTTAGGGATTTAATACTAAAACACTCTCATACTAAGAGCCCTTTCTATTTTTACTTAACATTAAGCTGAATGACATTTAAAATAAATAATTAGAGCATGTTATATCTACAAATAAATGTAATAAACCAAAAGCTAATTTTAAAATTATAGCTTAAAAATTCTTACTACTCATAAGAGACAAACCCTACATTTGCAAATCTTTACTATAGTGGAGAAATTTTATAAAAAGGTAATTAAATTAGCAATTAAATTAAGATGGTTTTAATTTTTAGCAGTTTAAGTATCTAAGATTTAAATAATACTTATACCATTCAATCCAGCATCAAATTTTATGAACTTTTCATCCTTGAAACTATTTGTGGAAGAACTCTGTTCAACGTTATAAACAACTAATTTATAAGGAGTTGGAGGATATTGTAGAGATAATTATAGAGGAAACTCACATTAATTTTTGATTAGCTTTCCAAAAAGCTTTAGATTGAGGGATATTGATATTTCAACTCCTAAAAAGTTTCGAAGTTATAACTCTCCAATTATTATTACCAAATATCAACTAAATTTAAAATCTGAGGGAAAATTAATTTAAACTTTTTTTAATTATTTTAATACTTTTCTCTTTTATTTAAAAAATAAGCTAAAGAAAAAGAATAAAGATTTTTAGTGAGCTCAATCTCTAACAGGTGAGAATTTATAAATACAAGTTAAAATTTGATAGTTTCCTTGACATTAAAAGCCTAGTCTTTAGCAAACAAGCTTATCTATTTCAGTTAAAATTTAATATATACTTTGCTAGAATTAATCTAAGTTTTTGAAGTGTTAATCAAAGCTATCTCTTCGAAAGAAATTAAAAGTACAATGCAAGACAGTCTCATACAGTATATTAAGTTAATTTTTGAAGATAGTAGGTAGCCTCGTTCCAACAAATATTTAATTTATAAAATGATTCAAAATATAGTTAAATTAATTTATAAAATAGTAGTGCAAAGTTTGTTGACATTTTAAGATCCTAATAGCTTGAATTGAAGGGCTTAAATAGAAAAATTTAATAGGAGAGAAATTTTAGACAACTATTTCATTTATGGTTATATATATAATGTAGATGATGATTATTTAAAATGATAAAAATATTTGTATCTGACTGTAGATTTTGCATTCCTTTATTTTGATTGAATTACTTTACCGTTAAGTTTGTTGTTTATATTAGGAAATCACTATGCTTCTTCCTCTTAAGACAAGTAGCCACCTGCGTTTGCTCCTTTTAATGAGCTTATTTATCCGTTCGAATGGATCACTGATTATGGCCACTAGTTATAATTACTATTCTACTTTAAAAATATTATTTCAAAAAATAAATAAAACTTAAATATTCATCTTTCTTTAAATATATGCTTATAAATGTATTACATTGGCTATATTAATAAATATGAGGGAAAAGAATTAAATTAAAACACATTCATGGTTAAAAAAATAAATAGAGGGGTGAAATTTTGTGGTAGAAGAAAAATGTTTAAAAACCCCCTTTGAACTATAACTTGATCGATAGCCAATTTATAATTAGAGTTGTTTCCTTCTTATTTCCTCTCCTTAGTATTTTTTAAGAAAAAGATATATATATATAATATTTAGGAATTAGAAACCCTAACGGGCATATAATAGTTAATCGATTTAAAGTAATTCACAAGCGTAACTCCTTTATCAGTTTGCCTAGTCACCATAAACCCATCTAGTTAGTTATTGATTTGAGCAAATAAACCTCCTTTATAGAGTATGGAGGATAAATAAAAGATAAGAAATTTATATAATGCTAGTAAATATTTTGATAATATTTTTTAAATTCGCAAAGAACTATAATTTAGGCATTTTAATACTCTGAGTAGATCTCTCAAACATAAAAGTCTTTAAATTTCTTTAAAAAAATGGAATTCAAAAGATGTGATTATTATTTCTATCTCCATAAATCAAATTAATTTTATTATTGACTTAGTTTATATAAAATAAATTTCATAAATAATTTTTCTAGAATAAATAATATTTAGATAATGAAATTTGATATTAATTGTTAGCAAATGTAATTTTGATAATATTGTTTTGAAATTGCTATAACTGATAATCTTAGGCTTTAGTTAATGTGTTATTTTGATAAAAGCTAGTTCTTTAGCTTAATTCGTTGATGGGACTCATACTTCCCTCATATTGGGTGTATGGCTTAGTTGATTGTTGCTTTTTATTTGAGCTTGAATTCTGAATTATGTTACTGTACTCAGATTGTGCCATTTGATTAATATTTTAACTTTTATATTTATCTTAAAGCATTTATATATGCCCTTTTATAAAATGTTAACCCTTAGAGTTAATTTTAAAATATGAATTGAAGAGTAAAGAATGAATAAATTTTACTGTTCATATAACCATTTAAGCATTATTGCAAATATAAAATCCTATTTATATTAATATTTATATATAATAAATGTAGAAAATTAAATTAAAATCGGAGATTTATTAAATTTTAAATGGTGAGTTGAAACTTCATGACGGCTCAAATCACAGATTTACTCCTTGGTCAGCAGCATTTTCGATTTTAAAAAATCAAAAATTAGTATGAGTTTTTCTTTAATCATAGTCTTGACACCTCTTAGTAACAAAATATGATGCGAACAAACTCAAAATGGCGAAAAAACAATTTTCATAAGAACATGTGTCGCTTATAACTTGTTGCTAAGCTCTCACACAAAAGTTTTTGCAAGGGTGAAAACTTAAAATTCTTATGCTTGATCAAATGGTCTAATAATGTTTTTTAAATTTAAATTTTTTTAATTTTAATTTCTTATTTTTTATTAAATTATATGCTATAATTCAAATTTTATAAAGCTCGGAAATCTTCTTCTAACTGGACATAGATGCGCAAGGGTTATCGTGACGTCATTAGTCACATTTACCCCTTTTGGTGTGATCTTATTTAGTAGTAAAGACGCTGTTTGAAGTTCAGCCGATTAGCAGACTTTTGGATTTAGCTATCAAAAATTATCGGTAGTATGTGAAACTGCTGATTAAAAAAAATATCATCGGCCCTTACTCTGTAGTTTGTAGGATCGTGATTTGTGTCTATAGTTGTTTGTGAGCTTCAATGTCTTGTTTCCTCGTGAAGAGTATCCCACTTATGAAGCTCACACCTCCCTTGGCGATTTCTATAGCACCCCTAAACTCAATGAGAGAGGGTGTAGAGATTATTATTCTCTCAAACCATGGTCTCAACCAGTGTGGAGGGACACCACAATCCCACCTCCGTTTTAAGGACTCACACTGATTACCACACTAGATCGTCTCCAAGGGATACGAAACGGAACCAAGACGGATATTAATGGCAGACTAATCTCCCTACCTAACCATGCAGATTTTGATACCACACAAAGGGTCCTAGATTTTAATTTTGTAAATTAATAATTATTGTTCATATAATTTAAATTAAATAGAATGGGCAATACTTGTGTCGGAGAAAACAACTAGCCAGAAACTGACCTTTCTAACAAACCTGTATGAAATTTATATTCTAACGTTCTTATATTAATTTATACATTATAGGAAGTAGGCCCTATCTAGACATACACTGATGATAACTAAACATAAAAAGAATTACTATCATCCAATTTTTAAGGATTCATATTCTATTAAATAAATGCAATAAATGACTGCCTAAATAAATTTAGTCTGATTTAAAAAAAAGTTGGGAGATCAATTTAAAAAAGCTATAGAGCTTTAATTATTTTTATCTTCTTTAGATTAACATAAAATCTTTATCAAATAATTCCAGTAAAATTTGTATTCTTCTATTGATTATAGTCATACTAAAATTAACTTTTCTTCCGAAAAATTAATGTAAATCACTAAGAGTAAATTTTGCAGCATATAAAATACTTTAGTATTTATCTCCACTTTATTGCAACTGTAATTTTCAGATTCTATTTTATCTTAATTTTTATAATTTGAATTTTAAAAGCTTCTAAAATATAATTTATCATATAATTTATTTTTTATTTTAATTAATTTTGTAAATTTTTTTATTTTTAACTATATTTAATAATTATGTTATTTAGTTGTTATTCTATAAACAGAGAAGCCAACATGCGCTAAAAGAGGACCATACCCAGTAGAATTGAAATAGGGTGAAACTTACTATTGGTGCTCCTGTGGGAAGTCAAAGAACTAGCCATTCTGCGATGGATCTCACAAAGACACCTCATTCTAGCCACTCCAATACACCCATTAAGATCAAGATTAAATAAAGCATCTCTGTGGCTGCAAACACTCTAAAACAAAGCCATTTTGCGATGGAACTCATAATAATCAAATTGACTGGTGATCATCTTTGTCCTCACAATTTTACCTTTTTAATTTTTGAATTCGGAATATACCTTAAAATACCTGCTACTTTTCATAGTATTTAATATGATAATAACTTCTTATGTTTCACTAATTAATATTTGATTTCAACATCATAGAAATTAAAATTAAAAGCGCCAACTTATTATAATTTTTATTATTTTAAAATTCTCATGAACTACCCCTACGGCTCTCCTTCAAGACCTAATGTAAGCATCATAATAAAATAGACTCTCTCTTATTCTATTAAATTCTTAACTTAATTGATTTCTCCATGCCATTAGAATTAACTAAGAAATTTCAATGTAAAAATAGCTAATCAACAAGTTAACTCTAAATCATTAATACATTTCAAAAACAAATCTTTTTAGCTTTAATTTTCAATATCCTAATTAAATGGCTAACCTGAGATGGCATAAATTGAATTTTGTCATATGAATTTGTTCTTCTGAATCTTTGAGTCTATTCTTTTATAATTATTTACTTGACTTAAATTGGTTGATAAGTATCCTAATTAAGTTGTAGAAGTTTCATGAATAGTTCAATGGATAGCATGTGTCTCAGTACAATATGCAATAAGAATTCCTTCCCGAATTGGCGAGTTAAATATATGTTCATAATACTCAAGTCAATTTCCAACCTCAAATCAGAAGAGATTATATCGATCCCCTATCAAGGTTTCCTTAAGATTAGTTCCAACATAATTTAAATAACTATTCTCCCTCATATCATCAATACGATTAACCATTGTACCAGCACTATCCAAACCAAAACTTTACCTCATTATAAAACCATAACTAAATTCACTCGCCACATTAAAGCTACAATTGAAATTCAAAAATAAACAATTTTCAAAATCCTCACTACAAGTAGTCTATTCCCCCTACTCCACCTTATCAATTTCAAAACTCATATGTTTAAAAGCAAATTGCACAGAAGTAATCAAAAATATTTATTACCATAATAAACATTAAAAATTATTTAACAAATTATAAGATATTAGCTAAAACATATATTTCTTATTAAAATTATTCATGCATGATTTATTTTCAATGAGAATCTTTTTCTGTTAAAATTGAACTTTGATTTGTCTAATTATTAATTTAAAAATAATTATTCAATTTAATAAATATCCATATAAATATTGGTTTATTGAATTATTTCAGATTTATTTATAGAAAAATTTATAGTTTGATGATTAAGAGTGCAACATCTAAATTGATATAACTTTTATAATTCTTTTATTTTCGACTATTTAATTAAATTGTTGGTATTTATGTATAATAATATTATTTAAATGATGAGAAGAAGAAGTAATAACAAGATTTGAAGACACAGTAGAGATAAAACAGTGATAAGCAAAGAATGATGATGAATACCTACAATAGATTCGAGGATTAATAAATTTAATAAGTGGAAGAAGAGAGCAATGACACTAGATTTAATGAGATGATCGAAGATTCGATATTTGATAGATATAGTGCAATTGACGTAGATGATTCTCCTAGTCACGGTCCTCATGAAACTAACAACCAAGATTAGTCTTTCGTACTTAACATAGATCCTATTGGAGAACCTAATTAATCATTTTCAAAATTAGCTCTAATTCTATTTAACGATGTAAACAAGATTCATCCCTTAAGCAAAAATTTTAATTAAATTAAAAATTTTATTTTTAATTAAAAAAAAATTTTTAAACAATTTTAAAATAATATTATTTAAATTTTAAACTATAATTTTTAAAAACATTTTTTTTTAATCTAAGTTTAATTTTAATTGTTAGTTTTTGGGTTTGAAATTTTTAAAATTTTAAATTTTTTTTAAAATTTTAATTTAAATTAAAATTTAAGAAAATTAAAGAAAAGTTTTTTGAAAATTATGAAAAGAAAGAATAATTAAAAAATTTTAAAAGAAACTTTTAAATCTAATTTTTACAATATCTAAACATAGGATTTTCTTATAATTTTTAATAAAATGTTCCAATGTCAGCAATTCTTGATTTTCAGAATGCTTCAGATATAATTATTTGGATCTTTTATCAATATTGTTAAGATGTTAAATTTTAGTCCTCTGGAAGGCTTTCTAGAGAATATACAAACTTATCTAAATAGAGTGTTTTATCATCGTCTTTTATAAATAGGATACAGTTATTTGGTTTTTATTTAACTATCGAATTATTTTTGTTCTTACGAACAGTAATTTCCAATTTTTTTAAATTTGTAAGTATTATTCCTTTTCTTCAGAACTAATTATTTAAATGAATTAATTTTGAGACTTAAATGATTCATATTTGCTTTAAGCTTATATTCAAACTATAAATTAAGTTTTCACGAAGTTAGAATCATAGATAGAATCAATTTATCCTTTAATTATGTTATAAAATGTTGATTTTGATTTTAGAGTTAGCAAGATGATTTCAGGGTCCCCATCTATATATAACAAATCCCAGATGCAGAATCTAAATAAGGAAACTTCAAAATTCCAGAATAGTGGTTAGGATTAATGCAGTGAATGAATGAATGATTCATAAGTGGTGGTCTCCCAAAAGCAAATTTAGGAAATAATCTCGAATGCAACTAGCAACCATGACTTGTAGTTTGATAAAAATGGCTAGGAAAGGCCAGATGATCTAGTTAAAATTCTTTTCACTACAAAGATTAGACAACTCACTCAAGCTCATTTCAAAATTGTTTCAGTAAGATTTCCAATCTTTAAATTTTATTGCTTTAACATTTTTTTTAATTATCATAGTTCATTTATGAAAAAGTAATTAAAGTATACCTTTTCTTTAATTATTTATTAAATCCATTTATATCAAATTATAACTCAAAATTTTAAATAATTCTTTATAATCGAAAATAATTTTATTTCGAACGAATTAGAGTAAATCTACTATTAAAGAGAAAATTTAGGGTATATTGTACGTGGACTTACCACTCGACCTGTGGACTTTGGGCCTGGAATATGGACTTAGAGCCTAGAATGTGGGCTATAAAATAAAAATATAATAATGGATTAATTGTAAAAAATTAAAATTCTATAAAAATATTAAAGAAAATAAGCAATTATTATAAAGATTACTCTGCTGCATTAAATTTATAAGCTACACATAACTTAGGGATGTCAGTCATGTATTAAATAAATTGAGCTTTTACTGTAAGAAGCCAATGCATTAAGCTTTCATTTACTTTAGTTAGTTAGCTTCGAATTCAATATTTTGAGAATGCTGGTGGCTGTTCCATATAATTGCTAATAATTATAAAATTTAATTTGATATGCTTTTGAGATTTTACCAGATAGATTAGAGATATTAGTTCGGATTCTTACTATAACTTTCGCAAATATAGGCAATAAAATTTATTGGAAAATTAATGAAAAAATCACAGAAAGTTCTATCAAGAGTTTAGCACAACCAAGCGCTCTTTCAAATAATATGAACATAAGAGGAGCTTTCGTGAATGATTCTTTCGATAAATACAAATACAACTTAAACTTATCCTTTAGAGGTTTCTCATTCAAAAAGACTTAATTGAATTAAATTATTGAGTATAAAAAAAATAATCAAGTTCCAATCTAGAGATCAGGCTTCATTAAACAACTCAAGCATTATTAAATAGGACTTCCATAGGAAGATTAGATATTAAGAATTAGGGTCATTTATATTATTATTGGTTTGACTATTTAATACCCCAACCTGTCCCCCTCATAAATATGGGGGCTCATACGGTCTCACTCCAATGCATCACCGGTACTCTCTAGACGTACTGACCACTGACCAGGGTGGCCATAGCCGATAGCAGCAAGAGGATGCCACTCACTGCACAGGGCAATAGGAATCCCTGCCGTTCAAACCCTCCCTGACTGAGGGCGTGAGCGGCCGGTCACTTGAGGCAAAAGAAAGGGGAAAATGTTCGCAAGAATAAGAAATTTTAATAAGTATTTTTTAAATCTTTAGCAAGCATTTAAAGCTCTAAGCAGTTTTTGCGATCGAAATTATCATTTGCAATAATTTAATCCTATACTAATATTTTAAATATAATATGATATCTGAAATATAGCTTTATTCATAATTTGTTAAAGTAAGAGAGTTATATATAATTTAATTAACATTACAAAAAGGTTTAAATTTCTAATAAAAAGCAAAACTAAATCTTTTTTATTATTAAATATAATTAAATTAGTAGTTAAAAAATACCTATTAATTTTTAGACTCAGTAAGACTTTGTAAAATTTCAATTTCATCTATATAATATCAAACAAATAAGTCTTTGCTTTTTAAATTTACAAAAAATACAAAATAAGTCCACTTTTTAGGCTGCAGGTCCACGCTCTAGGCACAAAGTGCTCAGGAAAAAATGCAAGTCCATGTTCTAGGGCCAAAGTATAGGGAAAAAGTGTTATTCCTTATTCCAGGCAAAAAGTGATTATGTAAAATAGTCAGTCCTCGCTCCAAGCACGAAGGCCACTTACCATCTACCCGAAAATTTATTTAAAATTAATAATTCATCAATTCATATGGCAATAAATTTAATAATATTTTTAATTTCTGAATAATAGGACTACACGATATTTTAAAATGATGCTAAATGTGACATTTGCCTTTACAGAGGTGAAAAGTTTGATGATAAGGTAGACTATTTGATTTAATGCTCTTATTGTCTGGCTTGGGTGCATCAATCTTGCTATGGAAGGGAGCTGTAATCCCATTGAATCAACAAAAAGAGGATGAGAGAAAAAGATTACTTTAATTGTGAAAGATGCCAGACATTTAAATCAGAGTAAATCCCAGATGTGTTTCAAATCAAGTGCATATTCTGCGATTGCTTCAAAGGTATTATGAGAAAACTCAAAAATGAAAGTTGGGTTCATTTTACATGCATTAACTTTATTCCAGAAGTTTACCCAGAGGACGAAATTGAACTTAATCAAGTTAAATAAAAATATAATCATTAGAATATTCTACAGCATTATAAAATTTAAAGATTACTAAAGAACCCTTTTCTTTTTATTTATATACTTAATTAAACAATTTTTGTCTTAAAAAGTTATAAGTAATATCGATTACAGAAGCTGAATTAATAAATTTTATAATTGCTAGATTTTAATAAGAAAAAATTATCCTGCCTCAATTATCACAATTTATTATTTGGTTCTAACAAATTGTGCAGTGCGATTTTAAAAGAAAATATATAAGAGGAAGGATATTTTAATTTCGCTTAACAAATCACAATACTTATATCTCTTTTTTAATAGATAATTTGAAGCACCTGTATTGTTGTTTCAATTGATAAAGGAATTTTGCGACAAAAGCGAATTGAATAAACTATTGCTATAAAGTTTTAGATAGATTGAGAGAACCTTTTGTTACGCCCCCTAAAAAAATTGAGGGTTGATATTTCTCAATTGGTACCGATTATTATCAAGCAGAGTGATAATTTATTCTTATCTATTGTTTTAATAAACTAAGCCTTTCTTTTTAAAGTATTTTCTTTTGAAACGAGCTTTAAATTGGTTATATAACTGACTCATTTAATGATTAATATATATTATAATAATACGGAATGAAAAATTTATTGATCCTTTATTTTCTATAAATAATAAAATTAGGAAAAAATAAATTTAATAAAAGTAGAGGGTAAACTTTATCCAAATAGAAGGCATTAAGAATGTAGTTTTTGCAATATAGCTTCAAGTGCAGTTACTATAGACTGTGACTATAAGAATTGCAACTTCAAATTTCATATTAACTGTGGAATCAAATTCAATTTAATAAAGCCAGTAGAGTTTTTACATTAGGATTCAGAAATAAAAGACCTTTATGCAGTATTTTGCGAAAAACATGATATCATTGCTGCAAAAGAAATTAAACAATGGGGCTTTAGAAATTAAACCCATTAATTTTATTTTATTTAATATAAATTCCAATTCAACTTTTACAATTATTCAAATTTTAACTTAGCTCATTGTAATCATTATAAGTAAAATGCAACTTACAATATAAAATATGTATTGGTAAAATTAAATCAAAATATCTCCTATAAATTAACAGCAAATATTACTTCTGTTTCTAATTTAATTTTTCAATTATTTAAATGATTATTTGTATTTAAATGAAATAGAAGTATTTTTAACTAAATTTTTATTTTTAAGGAATAAAATTTTATTGATTAATTTATTTATTTTTTTAACTTTTTATTAAATTTATTTAAAAATAAATAAGATATAATATTTTTGGTGTATTAATGTTGTTAAGACTAACCTGTATAAAAAAGAAAAAAGCTCTAATTAAGGATTTTATGACGATTATACATCCAGTAAAAGCACAAAATAAGTGCGCAGATTGAATAAAAAGCAAAATTTATAAAGAATCTTAGATTTGCCTATGTACTCCAAGAAGTCCAATCCATTTTATCAAAATTAAATACCAACTTAACGACCCAGCTAAAAAATCCAAGATTCTTGTTAAATTGATATTACAAATATACTTATATGCCAAAGTTTTTATAAAACTTAAAGTTACTTTAATAAATTGTGACATTTATTAATTCTTAAAGCTTCAAAACTTCGCAAATGCTCTAATTAGTATAACTCAACTGTAAATTTACTGCATAATAGGTAAGAGAAAATAAGTATAAATAAAATTTCATAGAAGAATTATTTTTCTAAGTCAATAAAATATTTTAATGAAGTTTCTTTTATAGAAGTTGACATCTTAAGGATGTAATTTGGATTAACTTAACTAAAATCAAAATTTAATTAAAATATGTCGAATAATAGAATATGTTAAATACATTTTATTAATTTTGCTATACATCTACTAAATCTATGTTAAAAAAGAACAATCAAACCTGACTAAGACAGACTACTCAAAATGAATGAAATAGAATATTAATTCAAGAAGACGATGAGAGAAATAATAAGTTAAGGGAACGTTTTATCTTACTCTTTTGAATTAAAATTAAACTTTTTTATTTTTAATAATTTTAAAAGTTTAAACTTAATTGACTAGCTTATTAAAGAATTTTATAAATATTTGTCAAAATAATATCAAATTGCTTGAATACCTTATTTATTGACATTATAATTCTTTTGAATGAGTTAATAATTAAGGGAATTAAAGGCCCCGGCATAATAATAGCGTGAAATGATATTGCTGTGACGCATTATCTTACGCACAAAACTCCAGCGATTAGGGATATTAAACAGTGCACCCCGCCACTCACACTCTGAGCAGAAGCCCCCCGCTTTTCAACCCTTCCAAAAAACTAAAGGAAAAAAAATCGGTAGCTGGACCGAGAGCAAGTCGCTGCTCCGACGTCGTTCGCTGTCACGATAAAGTGTTTGCCCATAGATCGTCCCTCCACGCCTAAATTAGGAGGGTGAGTGGAACCACTCAAACCCTTTTATTACTCCCAGTGACAGCTCAACCACTTCCCCAGGCTTCGGTTCCATAAACCCTCACCTCTTTTTAGACTCACCCCAGCCAACGGATTACAAACCAGAAATCCTTCAGGGAAAGCGACCGGTGCTAGTGCGGGTGTGCGTCCTAATTTTAACTTTCTAATTTAATTTGAACATTAAATAAAGAAATACGAATATATTTAAAAATATAATCTATAAATATGTAAATGTTTATAGCCCGTTATTCAGATAAGGAGTATGAAACTCAAAAAGTCTTACCTTAGATGAAGAGGAAGATTATCTATTATAAGGCACAAAAACTCTCACCACAAAGTAATAAAAAAAAGAAACATTTTTTCATTAGAAAAAGAAAATCTAAGCCACACCAAAAGCACCACAATTAAACAATATATCATTTTACTTTAAAAATGGCAAATAAATATTATAATTAAAATAATTAAATTATCAAAATTAATTAGCTTTATTATCATTAATATTGATTTTAAGTCTAATTGGAGCTAAAATATCGTAAATGCCCATTTTAGATAGATTAATTACAAATTATTGAGAACTTATTATTGCTTAATAATTTACAAATATGGATCTAGTGAAAACATTGATTTGAATATTATCAAGCCTAATGATGTAGACAGTTTTTGTGTTAAGTAATTTAATCTCCTCCATCTCGAAAATCAGTCAGGACCTTTTTAATATTCTTAAAAAGTCCACATAAATGGTAATCTGAAATAATAAGCAATATCTTGAATTTATTGATAATAATCTACATCACATTCAGAAATGATAACTCTCTAGCGCCTTTCGATGTCAATATGGAAAATTTAAGAATGCTATATGCTAAAAATATGTGAAGAGCATTATTTTGTTAAAATTGATTAAATTTTTCTATGTAAAAAGTTATTAATATGTAAAAAATCCTTTATAAGGAATTCTTTATATTCAAAAAAATTAAAATGAAAATAAGGGGAAAATGTTTTTTTGATTTAATACTCCAAGTAATTATTATCAAAATCAGGAAATATGTTGAAATTCATTTTAATGGCTTTTCTAACTTTTAAAACTCTTTCCTTTTATAAAAATATATATTTTTTTTTTATTATATCTTTTTTAAATAGTTTTTCTAAAAAACCCTTTAAAATTCTATAAATTCATATTTATTAAATATAATTAAAAGAATAATTAATTAATTTAATTTTCCTGTTGTAAAAATAAATAAATTGGCTATATTTTATGAAATTATTAATTTTAATAAGAATTAGAGATAGAACGATCCTTACTCAATACATTTATAGCCAAAGATAAATATGTGATTAAGCAATTAGGTAAATAATAAAAGCCTGCAGTTTTAAAGCAATTATAGTGTTAACTTATCATCTTAAAAAATGCTCATTTTCAATTAAAATCGTAGAAAACATATGACCTAAAAGTAAGGTTAATCGCTATTTTTTAAAAAGAAATGGAAGCAATTTGTTTCTATCCCACAAATATTAAAATATACTCTTGCTAAAAAAATATTGCTTGCCAAATAATTTGTAATCGACATAGTTTAAATGTAAAAAATAATAGATTTAATAATTTTAAAAAGCATTAAACTCAATTAAGCCTTTGTTAAACATTTCTAGTCCAAAATAATATTGTCGATAATACTTCCATATTTTGGCTCTATAAAATTACTCATAACTTTTTCCCTTATTAAATTAATTTTATGCTCTCTTTTGAGGTTTAAAATCATCTGAAGAACTAAAACAAATTTTAGAGGTTATTGTTGTGTTTTCATATGCTTTTGAGATATATTAAATAAATTTATTATATTCAAAGATAAATAATCTTCCTAGGTTATCTCAGAATTTACAAAAAATAATAATATCTGGAAAAAATTTTAAAAATTTTTCTAAAATAAAAATTCCCCTAAATCCTAAATAACAGAAAATTTTAAATTTTAAAAAAAAAAAAAAAAATTAAAAAAAAACTTATAAATTTAATTTATTTTTAAAATTCTAAGAAGTTTAAATTTAAAAAATTAAAAATTTTTATTACTCGGTTTTCCCCCTTTTTTGGTTTTTTAGAAAAAAAAAACAAAAAAATTTTTTTAAATGAAAAAGAAAAAAATTTTTAATTAAAGTAAATTAGCAAAACAAGAAAAGAACACTTTTAAAAAATCTTAACTCCCCAAAAATTAATTTAAATTTTTAACCTTTAAATAATTAAAATTAAAGGGAAAATATAAATTTTATATTTGTTTTAAGGATTGGGTGATGAAAATGTAATTTTATAATTTACTCAAACTAGAGTTAGAAGTGAATTTAACTTCCATATACTGGCCCAAATTTTTGCTTTTAATTTTCAAAAGGATTAAACCCCTTTAAAATTTAAAAATTTAATTATATAGGGAATTATCCCATATTTTTTTTTTCACCCTTTAAGTCTTGGGTTTAAAGCTTCGACAGGGGGGTTTTAAAAAGGGTGACTAAACAATTTTTAAAACCCAAAAAAAGGCTAGGGACTTGTCAATCTCTAAAGCGACATTCATAAAATGATTAGAAGGGTAAGATTCAAGTTTAATTATGTTCTGAAGTAAACTCCACAATTTTATCCACATTATATGATGAATATGGTTATATTATTAAAGAAAAAAAAGCCTAATCAAGATAGAATTCAAGAGAAATATTATAAATTTTAAATTATATATAGTTTAAAAACCTTTATGTATTTAAAATTTTAATGAGAAAGCCAGCTCATACTAGAACATCATCGCAATCATTATGGATACCACCTTCATCTACCTTTTATTTTTTGTGTCTGCACTCAAGAAGGTTGGAAGTTAAAGGTGAGACTTATTTTGGATCTTGTAGTTGCTGAGAGTTTTCTTTCCTCAAGTTGCAAATCCTCTATATAAAAATTAGTAAAAAAGTACGCAAATCGAAGGATAATTTTGCAAATCTTAGGGCTTGCCTGCGGAGAGAAGTCTATATTGATTGGAAGAAATGCATTACTTTTTTTAATAACTTCCTTTTCCCCCAAAGGGGAACCTTTCAAATTAAATTTTTAAAATTTTGAAAGGTTTTTCCTATTTTTAAAATTATAAAATTGAAATAGAAAAAAATTTTTAATTTTAAATTTTTTGTTTTAGAAAATTTTTAAAATAAAATTTTAAATTAAAATTGGAATTAAATCAAAATAATAAATGAAGAGTTATAAATTGCATACCGTTAAGATTTAAGAATGTTGATCAATATGGGGCTTTAAAAAAAGCTCTTTTAAAAAAAATTTTTATTTTATTCTGCCACCATAAGATAGGGGCTGTCTATGAAGAAATAGTTATGTTATAAACTCTGAGCAAATAATTTTCCCATGCTAAAAAATTTCTGACCTAGTTAACTTTTTCCGCAGACCTCCTAAAAAAAAAAAAAAAAAGTTCGGTTTTTTTAAAAAAATTTGAAAAAATTTATTAAATTTAAATTTTTTTTAAAAAACCCCGAAAAATGGTTAAAATAAAAATTTTTCACCCTTTAAAAATTTTTAAAAACCCCCCAATAGAATTTTTTTTTTTTGAAGGTTTTAATTTAATTTTTTGCAAAAATTTTTGTTTTTTGGGAGGCACTCATTTAATAAATGAAAACCGAACAAGTTAAGATGAATAAAGTGAAGAGGAGGAAATTGGAATATGGTATGTTGCTGGCAGAGAGGTGCTGAGATTTTCATTAAAAAAGTAACTCATATTATGCTTTGATGACCTATTGAAAACAGCAGATCTATGGATGTTTTTTTTTATTTAAACTTTCACGAAGTTGCAAATCTCCATTTAAACCTTTTAAACCAACCACCCATTTTAAATTAATTCTCCGTTATATAACTTTTATTTGTTTTTAATTTAAAATAATTATTGTGATCATATTTATATAATATAAATATTTATTTCAATTAATATTTTAAAATATAATACCCTTAGAGAAAAAGAAATTAATCAGAAATTTTTCAGATTAAGAAGCTAATATCACGGAGACAATTAAACGAACAAAGGATTAAGTTAATAAAATAAATTTAATTATTTTTTTTTTTAAAATTGCTATTAAATTTTTTATTTACATGATTAAATAAATCTCTAATTTCAAGTTCTTCTAATAAATTATTATTTTAATAAAGTAGGGATTTTAATTAAAGCCGATTATTGTTTAAAATAAAAATTGAGAGTTGCAACTTCATGTCAGTTAAAATCGCAGATTCACCCCCTGATTTGCAGCTTGTTTTATATCTCAACAAAAATTAAAATCAATTCTTCTTTCATCATTGCCTCAGCCCCTCTCAACAGCGAGATATGACTCGCGCACCCTTCTTCTTCCCTTCATCATTTTAACTAGAACTCGTGTTATTTTTAACTTTAAACTGAGTGGTTCCACAAAAAAGTTGCAAGGGATGAAAAGTTTTTAGAATTTGATGCCAAATCTAATGGTGTAATTATTATTCAAATCAGGCACACTTAAACTGCCACTCATTAAAGCCTTTTTAATTTAATACTTAATTTAATTCTCTTTTTTATTAAATTCTCACCTATAATACTATATAAAAATTTATATCTTCTTAATGCTCTTAAATTAGTACTTTTAATAAATTCTTAGAATTTAGAATATAAAAATTTAATAAAATGATAATTGTTAGTTTCTAATATTTTTAATAAAAATTTAAAAAAATAATTTCAAAAAGATTAATTGATTTAAGTTAATTTTATGATATATTTTAAGAAACGAACATAGTTTCTTAAAGTAAATTTCATTAAGGATAGCAATAAGTTGAGAGCAAGACCAGCAAAGAACAAATTTTCCTCTAAATTTATTCCAACAAATATAGTCAAGCAGTAATATTTAATTGATTTGTTATTATTAAATTAGAAAGCTTATAAATTGGCAATTTTGATTCCAAAATCATTTGTCTTAGGACATAGACTAAGACAAGCCGCTATCGCCGAGGCTTATAATATTTTTTTTTAGTTTGGTAGTCCCTTGGTGAGTTAGTGTATTTAAAAGAAGGGTGTTTGGATTGTTACGAATTCTGAAATTTTCCGAAATTTTAATATTCCCCCGCCTAATCCTCTCACTTAGATTAGTAGCCGTTTTTTGGGGTGGGAACCCTTTCAAAGGGGCAATATTTGCGGTGAAAAACATCAAGAAATTGGCGGTTAAAAGAGTAAGAGTATTTTTACTCATTTACCCCCAAAAACCCCAAAGGGGGGTTTAGGAGGGCATATGCTGTCAAGCTGCTTAATAGAATAACCCCCAATACCGAGGAAACATACCCGGGGTTTTCCCAAATTTTGGGGAAACTATTTGATTTTTTCCGCCTCTTGGGATTTTGTGACTAGTTATTGAGGGGTTTTAATAAAATAGTGAAACCTGTAGATTCAGGTATGCTCAGAGTATGAGCCAATGGAAGCCTTGTCCTATCTCGTTCCCCTAAATGAAAGCAGTGCATCATTACTTTTAACTGTTGTCTTGTGTTTCATTCCATGGTTCAGATCACTTCCATTTATGATGTGTTAATTATAAAGTGGGGTTATCTCTTAAGTCTTTAATTCCTTAATTGGTTTGTTTATTCATTTATAGAGAAGGAGTGAAGTATCTTAGAGCTCTCAAACAGCCAAAGCTTGAAAATATTTTTGACCACATTTTAAATTTAAACATCTTTAAAAAAAATATTTTTTGTTTTTTTAGCTTAAAATTTTGTAGAAATATATTCATTTTTTTTTAAAAAAAAAAAATATTCTTTATTCCCAAAACCCTTAAAACGATAAAATAATATCAAAACAATTTATAAAATAAGAAATTTATAATAGAACTTTTATTATTTTTTATAATTTTAAATAAAATTTTTTTTTCTTTTTAGGGGAAAATTTTAAAAAAGGAAATTTAAAAAAAATTTAAAAATTAATATAAAATGGAAAAAAAATTCCCTTACCCGGTTTACTATCTCCTAAAAATTACTAAAAAATCCATTTGAATTTTTTAAAGAATTTTTTTAATAAAAACCCCCCTTTTAGAAAAATTTTTCGAAAACAAATTATAAACAAAAATATAAAAATTAAAAATTAAAAATAAAATCTCCAAAAAAATAATTAAAAAAAATTTTAAAAATTTTTAAAAAACGTAGTAAATTTGGTTTTTAATAAAATAAGTGAAAACCCTTTTTTTTCCTTTTTAATGTTTCAAAACCCCCCCTTATTTTTTAATCAATCAGAATTTTTAAATTTAAAAATTTTTACTTAATATAGAAGTGGAACCCTTTTTAAAAAAATTTTTAAAAATTTAAAAAATTTTAAAACTTTTTAAAACCCTTAATTATTAATTTGTATAAAAAAAAGTTTTTTGGAATCATTTTAAAAAACCAAAAAACTATTTGCTACAAAACTCATTTATAAATCAAATTATTTTAATTCCAAAAAAGATTAAAAAATTTTTAAATTTTTAATTGAAATTAAATTTAAATTTAGCATCCCAAATTTTTTTAACCCAAGTAAATTTTTTATCCAGTATATTTTAATTACATCTCCCCTAAAAATTTCCCTATTACAATTAGGAAATTAAAAAAATTAAGAAAATATTATAATTCCCAGATAACCTAAGTGAACAACTAATAGAGACTTTGACTGAATCAACATCTAATTCCTAGAATGATCAAGAATTATTTAATTACAACTTGAACAATGGAAAATTTATAATTACAAATCCTGATCTCGCAAAGATACTTGAAGTTTAGCCACTTAATCGATCTTTTGATGTTGTTTCTTTCAAGACTATAATATAATTATTTTTACAATTAAAATTTATTTATTACACTAACTACAATAAATTAGTAGCATATTTTGAATTTTATCCTCTAAATTGTAATTTGTTATTTTTAAAATGTAAGGACTCATAATTTTAAAATAAAATAACTCTCTTTCTTATTTTATCCTTCAGGAATTATATTCTAAAGAATAAAGATTCAAAGAAAAAAAGAAAAAGAGATTAAGCATTTGTTTAATTAGATATTGAGTAATTTATTAAAAAAAAGGAAATTGGAGATGAGTTGTTTGATATGTAATTTTGGAGCATCTCTAAGTAGGGGGCAGCTTTAAACATAGATTTTCTCTAGTTACCAATATAGCTTTTCTAACCCTGACAAATTTTGGGGATAAAAATTTACCTGTTTATTTTATGGTGAGAATTAGAGTAGTTGAATGTTTCAAGAACTCTGAAATCAGCTAAGATTTAGGTAGGTGACAACCACTTCTCCTTATCTTCCTCTTTCAATATTTGAATTATCTGCTTTTTCGTTTTTCAGGATTTGAGAGCCGTATGCCCTGAAATCTCTTCACATCTAATTCTTTCAAAAATTATCAAAAAATCTAAAATAAATCTAAAATTATAGGAATCTAATATAAATTAATCAATCTCTGCTAAAAACATAGTATAATATTTTATTAACAAATCATACAAATCCAATGTGCATTCACAAATTATATTTCAAATACATTTCATCTAATCTGTATTACCTTTTAAATTTAAGAATAATAAATATTTAATTAAAATAAGAAAATATTTAAACCAATAATTTTTTTAGACTCACTTGAAGAACTATGCGTTAAAGCATAATTATTGATTCTTAAATAATATTTAATTATTTATTTTATACAAATTTACATAAATATTTTATTTGAATAAATTGATAACAAATTTAATTTAACAGATACTGAATATAAATTTGAAAATGAGATTAATGAGTATGATTAAAATTAATTTTCATACGAAAATTCCTCACTAATTTTAAATCATAATTTTAAATATGTAAATTGGAATTGTCGATTAAGTTGTGCTTCATTTGAAAGTTTAACACCTTTATCTGATGATTTTCCCTTAATATAGATATAGGAGATAATTCAATTTTACTTAAGTAATAAATTTTATAATTAATTAAATTAAAAATATAAGAATCTGTGAATCAGCGCTATTTTATTTGATCATATAATAAATGTCTACACGTTAAGAGTTTTAATATACTGTTTATGATGCTAATTAATTATTTTTAAAACATTTAAGAAATATGAATTTTATTCAAATATATTAAGCATAGAATATGGCTATCCGATGGATCAATCAATTTTTAGCAAGACCAGCAGATAAGAAATTTCTTTCAATATTTAAAACAATAATTCATTAATTCTTTTCGTTTTTACAATTAATTAAACAATAAAATCAAAGTTCAAATACCTTAAATTAAGATATTGCTATTCAAGTTTATTTAAATTATTAATTTAATCTTTAAAATATTATTAATATGTTAATATAGGAAATAGTTTGTTTATATCTATGTTCTTTAGATAATTATTTGACTTTGTTATTTATTAATCTGGAGGAAGAAAGTTTAATTCTTATTTTAAAATATCTTAAGTATTTAGGACTCTCCTTTAATTTTATTAAAGAGTTTAAAAGCTAAATATGAGTTATTTAATCAAGATAAATGAATATATTTTAATATAATTATTTTAAGTATTAATTAAATAATTTAATTTAATAAGTAAAGTTAAAATATTATTGACAATAGCGATAAACTCCTAGTTAATTAAGGCCATGCTGTTAACTTGTTCGCTAACTTTTTAAAAGAAGTTTAAATATGATTTCTTATTTTTTCAAGATTTTTAATTGTTTATCGATTTAATACAACTAAAATCAAAATATAATTATAATAGAAATAAATAGAAGGTAAAATAATTGAAAGATCATAATTTAATTATTTAAAGGAATAAGATATTCATCATGCAATTGAATAAACTATTGAATGACTCAGGTCAATTTAAAATAATTAAAGAGATGTTCAATTGTAAGAGTATAAGATCAACAGCTACACACTCCTTATAAAACATGCAAACAAAATGACTGCTACAACTTTCTGAACCTAAAATTGATATTTTGGGCATTTTATTTTACTTTTTTTGTTTAAAGAATTAAAACTTCTGAAGTAGAGAAAGATAGTTTATTATTGCTAACCTTTATGAGTCTATTCTGAAAGAAATAAGGAAGCAATTCATCATTGTCTAAATAAAAATTGCTCATTAGTCTGATAGGATATAATTTGTATTAATCAGCCGAATTTATAATCAATTATTCTTACACATCAAATTAAAAAAAATAATGATTTAATTAATTTTCTACAAAAATAATTATCTTCCGAATAAAGAATAAGTAGGATATCTTAAGCGTTAGTAACTTTAAATAGATATTCACGAGTTAAAGTTATTTTTAAACTTTTTTTGTATTTATAATTGAAAATGTGACATTTTATACTCTATGACTTCCTTACATTAAGGAAACCTTTAATTTAGCAGTAAAATAAAATAGATGAGCACTCCCATTTTAAAGAAGTAATCCAAAAAATAAATAATAGAAACTTGATGCCTTTATTCATTTTTATTAATCTTCGCTTCATAAATATTTATTAATTATAACTTGTATCATAAGAAATATAATTAATTAATTAATTAATTAATTTATATAGTTAATATAATAGGTTACTCATTTTTATTTTATATTTGATGGCATAGTTAAAACTAATTTAAATTAATAAAAAAGAATTTGTATATTTCTACAAATTGGGTAAGTTGTAATTTTGATAACTGTTAAAATGAGTTGCCTTGAATGGTTATGAGTATAAAATAATTCTGATAATGTCATAATCTTAGTTATCTCCATAAATTTTATGATTAATTGTGTTAAAGTTTTATGTTTAATAATTAGATAGTAAATGTAAAAAAGAAGTATATAATCTGAAATAATAATATAAATATGTCTAGCCCTGTTGTAAGTAAAAAAGTCTTATTTTATTTTTGGTAACTGATGAGTTTTCTTAATGGAACTTGGTTGATTTTAAAGAATTTAGAGTGGTGGTAGTATGTTAAAAGATTTATAGATAGATCCACTTAAGATGAGAACCTATGGCATGAAAAAGCCATTAGATGAAAAGGAAGAGAAGATTCTAAAACTACTTGAAGAAAATAAGAGGTATTATCCCACTTCCAAGAATGGTAATTGCATTACTACATATCACTCACTATATTTAAAACTAATTTTTTACTCCATTAATTATTATAAATTATCCCTCATTTTCAAAAATAAATTTATTTATAATATCTTAAATTAACCTCTTTACACTTATTTTATTTCAAATCAGAAGGTTTTTTATTTAAATATAAAAGAAAAAAATTTAATAATAATCTTATTTAATTTTATGATGTCTAAATTAGGCTTTTAAAAAGTTAAAATACTAAATATCAAGGCAAATTAGTTATCAATTAAAAATATATTTAAATAATCAAATATGTACAAATTAATCAAAATATAAAGCACATAGTTATCTATTAAATATAAAATATTGAAATAAGAGAAATTTTAATTTATTAAATCCATGAAATTACAAAACTTGGATATTATGATTTGTAACTTAATTTATGGGAGCAAAATTAGAAGAATTTATTATTTGATAATATTTAATTTATTATAAGTTAATTTACCTTAATTTAAAAATGAATTAATATATAGGTGCTGTGGATGAATGGGGAGCTGTAATAAAGCACCAGGCTGAGTAGCATAATTTGAACTCTTAACTGCAAGTGCAAATGGACAAACAAAGCAAAAATGCTTACAAGTACGAACATATCCCACTCAAATAAAATGTAACATATTATTTTAGAGAAGTGCTCCAAAAAGATTTTGAAAGAAAAAGAGCAGAGCAAGAACTATAAAATTAAATCAAACAAAGAGAAATGGAAATCCAAAAAGAATACTAAAGGCAACAGGAAGACAAGCTCAACTTCATTAGAAACTAAGAACAGCTCACTAGAGCAAGCGTTACAAGTCTCAACAAGAGACAAATGAATGAGATCCAACATAATTTCATTATATATTCAATTATAAAATTAAACATTTTTTATTTTAACTGTATAAATAAATTATTAAATAATTATTTATTTAAAAAAAAATTATTAGAAATTTATTTAAATAAAGAATTCTATTTTATATTATAAATTTTTAATGGCTTTCTTTAAATTAATATTTGTTGTAAATAGTATGTTTAAAAGTTACAGGATATAATTTTAATGAGAATAAAGATAGAGGAGGCCCTAATGACTGGCTAAACCAATTAAATACTCAAATGATTAAGTAAAATACTCTTCTCTTAAAATTTATTTATGAAACACTCTGTTACTTAGTGTCTTTAAAGTATTGACTCTAAGACTATCAAACTTATACTTCCTTCTTTCACAATAACGTACTTAATTCAAGACATTTTGCAAAAAGAACCTTAAATTTTCATCATTATATCTAATCTATTTGAATAAAATGATAGAGATATATATTCATTCATTCTTCGTATTATTTTTAGAATTTTAAATTTAAACTATTACTTAATAAAATACAAGTTGTTATAAATAAAAAATATCGCGTTTTCCCATAATTCGTTAAAAATAGAATTTGATTTTTAGTAAAATTAAGCTTAAAAGAGATATTCTATGACTTATGAACTTTTAAAAAGCTTAATATAATACTTGATGAGATTATATTATATATAGTTGTTTATCCAATATAGGAATCAGTAGTTTGTAAGTTATTTTTCTTTAGAATATTGCTAAATCTTTATTATCATAAATTTATAAATATAGCTGAGAATTTAATAGAAAATTGAATTAAATAATTATTTAAATTAAAATAGAATCAATCAGTGGCAGTTGAGAGTGTTTGATTTAAATAATTATTACTCCATTCGATTCACGATGAAATTAAAAGCACTTTTTATTCTAGCAACTTTTGTGTGGGAGCACTCAGTCAAAAGTTATAAGAGACTCAGATTAAATGAAAAAACAAATTCAAGTTTGATAAGAGTGCGTGAGTAATAACTCGTAGATGAGAGGTGCTACAAACATGATTAAAGGAGAAACTCATATTAATTTTCAATGAGCTATCGAGCAAGCCCTATATTGAGCTACAAAGCTCATATTTCAAAGGCCATCATTTTACAACTCTTCATCGATTATTTTAATTTAATTTCCATTTTCATTTAATTTTTAACTATAATTGTATATTTATTGTTTATTTAATAATTGTAGCTATATTTAATTATTAAGTCTTAGAGAACTTAATTTATTTTATTATAAGTTATGCGAAAAGATATATAATGAGAATTCATGATTAATGTAAATAAATTTGTAATTTATTAATTGGTTGGTGTGTTATAATTATCATTGTCGGAAGGCGTGATTCTTTTAAATGCAAAATAGTTTTATTAGAGTATTTGACAGTTATAATTAGAGAGAGTGGGATAAAGAGATGGGAAAGAAAATGGCAGATGAAGCCTTAAAAGAGCAAAGACAGTACGAAGACCTCATTAAACTTAAAAAAGAAACGTTCACTCGCCAGTTCTAAGACGACTACACTGAAAAGTAAAGGATTAAGCAACTCGAACAACTTCACAAGGAGCATGAAAAGGAGGAAGCAAAAAAAATGCAAGAATACAACTCTATCAAGCAGATGCAAAATCAACTAGAGTTCACAACAAATTATTATTTTTCATGCTATCATCAAAAAATATTTTTTACTTTTAAATTATCAAATAGAACAATATTTTCTCATAAAGCTTTTAATTTGTTCAATATAGTAGGAAATTAAATTCAAATCGGAGATTGATTAAAATGGAGAGTTGCAACTTCGTGGCAGTTGAAATCTCAGATTAATCTCTGATCTAGAGCTTGTTCTAAGTAAAAAATTAATACAAGTTATTTATTTAACTACGCATAAACACCTCTCAGCAGCAAGATATGTCATGCAAAAATTCAACAGACCGAAATATCGCTTTTGAAAAGAACTTTTGTGTCTTATAACTCTCGACTGAGCCCTCCCACACAAAAGTTACAAGGATACAATGTACTTAGAATTTTCTGCTCTATAGAATTGTGTAATATTTATTTTAATGTGTGATAGTTCAACTGTCAATTCTTTATTCAATTATAATTATATGTCTAATTTATTTCCCTTTTTTAATAAATTAAAATCTATAAGTATTAAATCAGTGTGAATAGAATTATCATCTTTAATTTAAAATCTATAGCTTTTAATTCTAAATAAATTGTTTATAAGATAAAATAATGAAAGCTCAGAGTTGCTAGCAGCTCATATTTTGAGGATTAAAATAAAAAGTCTCCCAAGTTGTCTTAAATATTTTTCAGTACTAAATATTATAGAATGAATTCGAATGTAGAATCGAGACTAAGAGATTTTTGAGATAAATAAAGAGGTTGATTATGATTTAGGACTATCATCAGAGCATTAGGGGTAAGATAAGTAATATTTTTGAACAAAGTTCATATCCCACTAAATCACCTCAATTTTTTTTTGCTTCGACAAATAATTTTAACAGAAACAACAAATACAGTATTAATAGTAACAATAGCAAGTAAAATAAGTAGCAAAAACATAAGGAAAAGAAGAAATTGGAGCCAAGTTAGAGCAAAACTAGTTTAAAAATAGTAAATGCTAAAAATAAATATGCAATGTTTCAAATAATTAAAAATAAAAACTTATGGAGCTAGCTTTAAAGTATGCATTCATAAATCAAGGCACTTATTAATCGAGAGATGATTTTACTTTATTATTTTATGTTTTTAAATATGAAATTTGTTTTTATCATTGATTTTTGCATGAAAATAGAACTTAATTATTTTTAGACTTTAATATATAAATCAATAAAATATTTATTAGTTATAAACAAAATCTATATATTTTAAATACTTAGTTCAGAGAGGTACATTTTCTTAAACTAATGATTTTAGAGACTTAATAGATTTATTCAAATATATAAGTTTAAAATTTAAATTGAAAATAATCTTCCAAATAATATAAGATGAATGAGATGGTCGATTGATTTAACTTGGAATTATTTGAGTTTACGCTTTGAAAATAGTAAAGTAAAGTAAAATTTTAGGAATATAATTACTAATCAATTTTCAAAACCAACAGTTATCGTACAGATTAGAGAAATCGAATATTATCCTTTGTTTTTAAAATAATAATTCTAATAAACCTCTACTACTGCATCTATTACCAACAACAATAAAATCGACAAGCTCAATTTATAAAACGTGAAAGCGGTGGTGGTTGACTATGCAAGATTATAAGGCAAGTAATTTATACCTCCAACAGAAACTTCTCTTCCTAGGCAGCCTTGAACTAATAAGTTTGAATTTGCGTACATTAGAACATCATCTAGAACATGAGCACTTGCAAGCATTACTTTCACTCACTACAACTATCCACAAGGAGTCTACCCTTATTCTCAAACTAAAATAGCAGATAATCAACTAAAAATCGCAAAATTTAAATCCTTTTATATGTAATATATATTTATAGTGAGATTATTTTACTTATTTTTTACAGTAAAAGATATGTAAGATACTAAACCTCTAAGAATTAAATTTTTTAGTATTTAGAAATTTCAGTCATTTATTTTTAAATTAATAATTCTAATTTTATTTTGTTTTTTAAATGGTCTATTATTTATAATTTATCCATGTTTTATTTTTCATTTTAATTTGTATTTTTTCTGAATCTATTATCTATCCAGCCACGATTTTAGAATATTTGTTAAGCTTTGTTCTTCTGTAAAGCTTGAAATAAAGAAGACGCAGTCTTCTATGGTAAAACTTGGTAATGTAACTGCTCGTTATGGGCCAATTATTGCATTAATATAAATAAAAGGTGAATGAAGAGTACTGTCTTTAAATACTTAAATTTAGGCAATGTTCTCCTCCATCAACTATTTTAAATTGTTCTCACTCTAAGCTTCAGTAAAACACTAAAAATATTACTATTTACAGTAAAAGCTGGTTTTCTAGCCAACAGTGATAAGTCGTGATGAGCGGATATTATCATTACATAAATAATTGCTATTACTTTAAAAACTAGCGAAATTTTAATAAAAAGTAGTTTAAGATTTATAGTTTCAGTATAAACAATGAATTAGGCATGTGACTACTACTACAAGTTATTATTAAATTATAGAAATTTAATTTCCATTTAATTATTAAATTTAAAAGTTTTTTCAAAAACGCACTAGGCCGGTCGCCTTTCCCTGAAGGCTTTCTGGTTTGGTAATCCATTGGCTGGTGGTGAGTGCTTAAAAGAGGCAAGGGAAAAATGGCAGCCGAAGCCCTGGGAAGGTGGTTGAGCTGCTCACTGGAGAGATAATCAAGGTGAGTGTGCTTCCCACTCACCCTCCTAAAACCTGTTAGGGGTGGAGGGGCGAGATCTATGGGCAAACACTCAGTCATGCAGTTGGACAGCGAAGCCAGACGCTACGGAGCAGCGGGCTTGCTCCCGGTCCCCAGGCTACCGGATTTTTTTTTCTCCTTTTAGGTTTTTTTTTGATGGTCTGCAGAAGCCGGGGCTTCTGCTCAGAATGTGAGGTGGCGGGGGTGCAACGTGTTTAATATCCCTATTCGGCTGGGAGGTTTGTATGCGTCAGATAAGTGCGTCACAGCAATAATTAGCCATGTCACTACTACTACTCTGCTAAGTTATTATTAAATTATAGATATTTAATTTCCATTTAATGAGGATGAGTTATTATCTTCAACCTAAATTCTCTTATTATTCTATTAAATACTTGCTCTCTCTTTAAAATAAAAACTATTCTTTCATTACGCCAAGCAATTTTAGAAAGCTCTTTAATCCATAAAGTTATTTTTGCTTTGTCTCATGACTTGTCTTATTTAATATGAATTTTGATTTCATAATCGAAAAAATTAAAGTTATGTTAAGTTTAATTCTTTTTAAAAAAATTTTAAAATTCTTAAAATAATAAATATCTGTTAAATAGATTTAATGAGCAAGAAAAACTGAAGCACTCTGTATACACAAAATCGCTTGAGCATTCTCCAAGCAAAAAATATGTCATTACAAATCAATAAGATTAATCCAGCTTTCTCTCACTCATCCATAGCCTAGATATTCATTCAATAATTTAAATTTATTAATTATCTTAGATAATTAAAATTATAATTTTAGGGTATAAATTAAATAATTCTTCCAAAGACATCTCTCATTAATAAGTGCTGAGATAATTTAACCTATTATATCTAAGAATTTAATGCAAAATAGAAGGTTCATAAAAAGGAAATCAACAGGATGCAAAACAGTGGCAGTTTACTTTGTAGTCTTAAGATCTCTGGATAACATTGGCTCTGTAAAACACTTTAACGTTTGTATATTAAAATTATTAAATTAGAGATAAGAAATATTTTAAAAGGATCTATAAAGTCCCCTCCCCAAGCATATAATTGTTAACGAGATATTTGACTGGTATGTTTTTATGAGCGAGGTTATTAAATATGCCTACCTGAACTTTTAAATAAGCGCTTACTCTTTATGGTGCTGCATATCCTTTTGTTGCGACCAAGTACTCTCTAGCCTAGTTTTTGCTGCCAGTCATTGGATCACTACCGATAGCAGCAAAAGCATTCTGGCATTGTCACTCATAGCATAGGGTAATAGGAATCCCTGCAGTTCAAACCATGCCTGATTGAGATCGTGATCTATTGGTCACTCAGGAGCCTCGGGTGCCAAGTCTGAATGCTTAGCAGATAGTCAAATAGAGCTTGACACTGCCTCCAGGAGTGGAGCTCAAGCTGTACTCATAGGAGGTACGCCTTTATAGGTTATCGCATTAACTTTAGTCCAATAGTCCTTTCCAACTCTTGGCTCTCCAATCCTGTCACTGGATGTCCTCCTAATGTCCGCCATGTCCTCCTTATGTCCATCTGATGTCCGCTAGTTGTCCGCCAAATAGAGTCCAGCCATATCTGCAATAACAAGCAAATATTATTTAGTTTAATATATTATCATTAATATCACAAATAAAATCCATTTGTTTAACCATTTTTTAATTTAAATTAATATAATTTTATAGAGATAATTGAATACAATAAAAATTTAATTAATTAAATTAATAATAATTGATATGTTGTTATTGTACTGGTTATATAATTAATTAAGGAACATTTCACATTTATTTTATGTATTAAATTTGAACTACAGTTATAATTATATATTTTGTCAAGAATGAGCTTTCCAAGTTCCTTGAACTAGCTTCAAAAAGTCTGATTTCTTTTGAGAAACAATCCTTTAATTGAGAAAAATGAAGAAAGCATTTGTAATTATTATGGCTATATTTTTATTGCTTTTCGGGGTTAAATAGATTTAAAATAAAGTTTAGAATTAGGTGGATAGAGGAGTCCATCTGCCAAAGCTAGGGAATTGGATAAAATAGATCAGGTTCGAATCCCTTTAATTCATAAATTTAAAAGATTATCGTAGTTTAAAATTTATCTTATCAAAAATACGATAAAACTATGCGTTTCAAAATAATTATAAAACATAATGATGAATTTACAAATTCACATAAACAAGATAATATCTTTAATAATTTTTGTACATAATGAAAACAGGAATGGCTAATCATTTCTAAAATCAGTTGAGCAATTATATTGGCAATTTCCATTTATATATCTCAAATTATCTTAAATAAAATTAACCAGATAAATAGAAAAAGTATACATACTAAATTATTCAGGGTTTTATTATAGGATGAATACTAATAGTGAATTAAAGCTCTAATTATTCTTAAATAAACATAATAGTAATTTTAAAGTAAATGACTTATCTAAAGAAGATGAAGAAGACTAATTAATGCCTTTAAGTTAATTACTATACGTACTTGATTGCTGAAGATCTTCGAGGTTCCTTAAATTTTAAATGAAAGAGGAGAAAAGAAAATTGATTTCACAGAATTGGCTTAATATAACTGAACAATCAGACATTCTAGTGCCCATTACAAGAATCCCTATTTCAATAATTCTTGTAAACCTTATTTAACTTGACTAAAAAATATAGGAGAAATTAAAAGGAGGAAGACTAATTAAACATGAACTTCGATATAAAGCAAATAAGATTTTTCTAAAATAAAAATGATTCCTTTTTAAATTACTTTAATCTGATATGAGAGTATTTTCCTTTCTTAAGAATTTAAAAGTTGTTTATTTATTAACAATTACACCTATAATTCACTATTCGTATTCAACGTATCATCACTTTTTTCTTCAATTGAAGATGATCCATTCGTATTCATTCTATATACACTAAAATACATATATTCGGCTATTCCTTCACAGAGGTTGGCTATTGTAACTTATTTAACTAACCTTAAAATAAGAAAATTATCCTCATATAGAGTTAATAGTAACTCTTACATCCTCATTAAGCTATAAACATTAATTTCCCCTACTAATCTAAAAAGCGACTAGATGCCAGACCTTATAAGATTAACTCAGCCATTATTTACAACATAATTCATACTTTGATTTTATACCTTTAATACACTAACTGACTAGTGTTTTTTAGCCATAATTACTACTTGAATGTTATTTTATTTAAATAGCAAAAATAATCTTGCACCTTCAGATAAAAATATATCATCTATATTTTCCCCTGTAATGTTTTTCTATTTTACAGATTATTTTCTTAATTCATTCAAAATTTAATTTTAAATATCTAAAATATATTTTTACTATTTGATATCTATGTATTAAGTCTTAAGATAATTTTGTATAAATATTGAATTATTAAAAAACTGGAGATTGATTAGCAATAATTTAAATATTATTATAAATAAGAATATCAAAGGACAAGATCTTCTATTATTTTTTATCACAGAAGAAACTTCTCTCAATATACTGGAGAGATCTTAAGAAACCAAATGAATCAAAAAGAACAACAAAGGAATTTAATGAGATAAAGCTTACAAATTGAATATCAATTCAAATCATATTTTATTAATAAAATATATATAAATCACATACAAAAATATCAATTAAATTAAGATAATAGACTTTATAAATTTTTAGTCAATTAATTTATCACGTACTTTTATATTTATAAGATATATCATAGCATTATTTTTTGGATGATCAGGTTTAAACTTTATATATTGTAGCTTTATAAATTTTATTGACTTCATTACTTTTAATTATCTGTCTTGGTCTTTTGTTTTAAAAATTAATTATTTTAGTTAGAAATTTTTAAGCATTTTGTAAATTAATAAGTTTCATCAAAATTAGGGGTATAAAAGAAAATATTGGTAAGATCTTTATAAATGGAGCTTTTACTAATAAATACATAGCAGAGATTAATGCAAATTAAGGCTATCTAATGTATTTTGGTTGGATGTATTTAATCAATAATTAAAGAAACTATATGCTACAATTATATTTAAAAGAAAGATAATCTACATCATTTAGATATCTAATATATTCACATATTAATACCTTCATACTTTTAAAATTTGCTTTTTTATTAAAAAAATAATAGGATTTATATTATAAGAAAAATAGTATATTTTATAGCTTAAATTTGAATTTATGTGGGATTCTTCGGGAAGTTGATAAATTATTTTAATTTAAAATAAAGAAATTCAGCATGAAAATTTAAATTTCGATATCTTATTAATAGAAAACAGTTGCAATACACTCTGGACTCAAAATATGAATTAAATTATAGTAATAAGTTACATATATTATTTGCTTAGAGCTCAAATGCTTAGGTTGTCAATAACACTCTCAAATGAATAGATTAAAAGAAGATAACAGATTGTTTTAAAAGGTCGTAATTGTAAAATAAAGAGTACTGTATTCTATAAGTCTACTTATTAAAATTAGATTTAATACAAATATTTATAAAAACTATTTAGATAAAACGAAAAAGTAAAATAGGAGGAAGTACGTACTCTTGGACCTTTTTCTCTATAAAACATTATCAAAAATTCATGGTAAGTATAGCAAACAAGCAGAACTTATTAATTATATTCGTTTTTGAGCTTTAATGAATAATTTCGCAATATTAATTCGCATTTCAACAATAACATTTTAAATGTAGGAAGATATTTTGATGGGTGAAATAGTAATGCCATTCTCAAATGTTTAACAGAGAAAGTCATTCAATCGAGATATCTAACTAGAGAAATTAGCTTAAGGTGCTTGAGAAATTTGGAAGAGTGAGAGAGACTATTTGCAAATTTGCTTGTTCAATGCTTATTTTTTAGAGAAAGTCATTCAAAAGGATGAGTAAATTTATATTTTGAAGAGATAACTCTCAAGGTAAGACTATAATTAAATAACAACAAATTAATAAGAATAGAGAGCAATAAAATTTTAATTACTTCGCAAGTAAAATTGCACTCACCAATTTTTATTTCTATATCTATCAATTACAATAATGCAATCGTATCCTTCCTATAATTTAAAAGAAAGTTTGTGGGATGTTTATAATTATAAGTAATTGATAAATACTTTTAAATCATTCCATTATAAATTCTTGAGCATATATTAACTCATTATCAGACGAAAAGTTATTTATTAAAATATTTATAAGATTAAAAGAAAAATGAAATCTATCATTATATAATTATCTCATTACTGATATGGCTTACTCCAGCAAGAGGACATTATGGCTACCAAAGGTAAGTTGATCGGACATAAGAGGGAAAGAAGGAATATGGCAGGCTAACAGTGACAATATGTCATCCAGAGAAGAGAGATACTTGCCAGGACTAGAAGTCAAGAAGAAATACCACCCCCTATCAGGTGATGGGAGTTCAACATGATGTAAGGAGTGTCACAATGGCGTCCAGTCTATTGTTCAGGAGCTATTACAATGGCATCAGCTTATCACCGTGGTTACTAACCCTTCAATCATGTCTCCACTATCCTAAACCCCAATTTTAATCAGAAAAATTCCATTTTCATAATTAAAACTTTAAGAAAGGGGCTTCGATAAAATTCATCTCTCAGATTTTTTACAATAAAACCTCTAAATTAACCTAATTAAGAAATAATCCTTAATTAATCAAATTATTATTGGATTTTATGGAAGTTTTTCTCTATTAGGTCAATTTTGAGGGTTTTATTGTGAAATAGGAGTGATCTTTTCGAGGCCCCTTTCCTGGCTTTAACTTTGAAAAGGTATTTTTATAATTAAAAATTATATTCCAAATGGTGCATAGCAATAATATCGAATGCAGCAGACCAGTAGATTTAGAATTGAAATACTGGAGGCTGAAGCAAGATATCTTAATTCTGTCTGCTTTACTTTAAGTCATGGCACTTGAGGTGCCAAAGCAACCGACTTATCATTAACTCAGTCGTGGAGTGTATCAACTTATGGGATTCCATATCATAACTTTTTACAAGATTTTTAAAATGTCAGAGTCCTTTTGGTAGTCTGAAGGGACCTTTGAATGGGAAGAATCAATACTGCTCAAGAAATCTATGTCGGTAACAAAGGACACACAGCTCCCAAAAATAGTACTCCTTTCTCAACAACAAAAAAATCAGGTAGATATATTTAATAACCTCAATCATTTTAATAAACTTGCCAAATTTTTGTAATTTTAAATAAAAACCCACATCAGTACAGAAATAACAATTATAATGGGTTTTAATATCCTTATAAGTATTCATCACTCAGAGCTATATATGGATTTTAAATTTACACCCTTAATCTTTATCTTCATTTGCTTTATTTCTATTATATAAGTCATATTATTAAAAATAATATATTAAAATAGTCGATATAAGTAATCATTATTGTAATATAGATGCGCTAGAATGGAGAATCACACGTCTTCTCTATGCACTTTCATTTCCTTAAATTTTGATCACTAAAATTGAGCTTTCCTTTTTAATAAAATTTAAGTTAGCTGCTATCCATATAATCCCCAATTACTAAAATGGAACTAATTATAAAATTAAATTAAAAAATATTAATAAGAGTTAAGAAGGTAAAATTTGTATTCTTAAAATTCTTTTCCTCTTCTCACTTTTAACTCTACAATCTAGGTTAGTACTTGCATCTCTTATTAACTAAAACACTTGTATCCTTTATTAACTATTCCACTTATAATTGTACGATGAAATTCAATCAAAAATTATTAAAAAATTCTAAAATTCTCTGCTCAAAATATATAAAATACTCTCTCTTCAATTACAATACGACTTAATGAAATAAAAAAGCAATTCACTTTTCTTAAAAATTCAATCGTATATTATAAAATTGAATAGCAAGTCCAAAAAGACTACGGCATCAGCCTTAACCAGAGTAGGCTAGAGCAATTCAATGAAAAGAAAAAATAGCAACTTTATATCATTTAAAGTATTCTAAATACTCATTATATAACTAAAATATATTTATATTATTTGAATATGTTTGCTTTCTTATTACTTACAAACTTTATATTAATCTTAATTTTTTATATAAACGAAATAAGGTTTCATTTTTATTATTATCAAATTATAATTTTATTCTTGAGAATTTATTGTCTTTATTCATTTTATAATTAAAATATTATGAAATTAAGAAGCTAAAAAGTACAAAATTAAAAATGTTAATTATTAAAACAAATTTAATTTCACTTAACATTAAGGCGACACACTTATCACCATAAAATTTAGAAGCATATTTTATATATTTACCAGACAACTGATAAGATATTTATTATTCTAACAATCATGGGGTATTAAATTTTTAATTCTAGGTGAGATTTAAATAAGAACAGAAAATAAATTAAATGTGCTTTATTAAACTTACACATTACGCATTAATTAAATAAAACATCAATTGGAAATGATTAGTTCATTGTTACACTGATGCATCGGCACATTAAAGGAGTACTTTATCTTACACTCGAATTTTACTAATGTACTAATCGGTTAAGGTGAAATATTGAAATCAGGATTAAATTAATAGCTGCACAGGTGAATAGGGTTTAGGGTGTGTGTGAATATTTAAAACCTATAGTTTTTATATTTCATCTAACTGAGTTCTGACTCAGTTAGATGAATCTCTTCAGGCAGCCAAGAACTACAATACAAAACCATTATTCGTTTTCAACCTTGATACTAAGGACAAACAGCTAAACCTTGCCTCCCTCTTCACCATAATAAAAGCAGGCATACTCTAAGTAGACTAAGGAGCCTTCTTCCATTTGCTCAATAAGCCAGAACTCTATTTGGGTGTAGCTATCTTACCTTGTGTCAGTGAGCTCTTCAAAGAGTATTTCACGTTAACCTGCTATCTCGGCAAGCAGTTCGGGGCTAAAATACGTGTGCTATTTAAATAAGCTGGCAATATTTCTATGGTTTTTGGAAACAAGGAATGGTAGATATGAGATTTAGTGAAGGTGATCACAGTCGACAGTCATCTAAAAAGAGAGATGATCCTGAGAATATGCAAAAAGACAAGGTGTTCATTCAGCAGGGAGGTGAACCGTACAAGGATTTTATCTATATAACATATTAGATCTCTCTTCCTTGTAAAAGCTGGCTAAGATCAAACAGCAAATATCCACTTCGCTATGCATGAAAATGTGGGAGCCCTACCTAAGTAAAGGAGAGATTTGAGTGATACAGCAGCTTCGGCTCTTCATCTAGACTCATTTTCCAAGTAGAGGACACTTCAGAGCAAAGCCTTAGTAATCGATAACTTTTTGGCAGATTACAACCTTCTCACGGCCGTGGATGGACTTTACCAGGTGATCTTCAGCAAGGTAGTCTGATTAGTACATTAGTAAAATTCGAGTGTAAGATAAAGTACTCCTTTAATGTGCCGATGCATCAGTGTAACAATGAACTAATCATTTCCAATTGATGTTTTATTTAATTAATGCGTAATGTGTAAGTTTAATAAAGCACATTTAATTTATAGGTCAAATACGAATTGTTTATCGCGAATGAACATGTTGAAAAATACAAAAACAATTGACTTTGTGGAGCGACTTAGTATTTGCGATTTAAATTCTACATTTCTAGAAATAATTGGCTTTAATATTTTCATATCTCCCTATATTATTTGCAGTTTTTATAAATCTGAGAGCATCTTTCTTCTGCCTTTCTTAAATACTTTCCTAAAATCTGAATTAATTTGTGAAATAGCACTTACTTTCATACCAGAAGAGTAGTTATTACTTAAATGACAGAGAGATTTCATTGCTTTTAGAGAGTGAATAGTTTCTTTCTCGAAACACATCTGAGGGAAAGTGGTCCATTGCAAATGCGCCTCTTATTTCAAAATCTATTTAAATAAAATTAGACCATTTGTTTTGTGAAATTAAGAGCTAAACATATAGCAAATAGGCAAAATAATAATATCCTAAAAAAGGTTTACCTACATTTATGGTCAGTCATGATATTACACTTTTCTTTGGTTAGGGATTTGTAGCAGATTCAATTGCGTCTTTCCTCCTTCATTTTATTTTACAAATGCTTATTAATTAATTAAATAATAAAGTGTTATTCAGTTGTCCTTGCTATCACTATGAGTTTATTAGAAATGTTATTTCCTTGATCAACAATTCGTATTTGACCTATATTTTCTGTTCTTATTTAAATCTCACCTAGAATTAAAAATTTAATTCAGAATGAAAATAGACTACAACCCTGCTATCATATAACTTAATTAGGTTATTTCAACTACATTTAACTTTTGACAACCCCTGATTGTTTGAATGAATAAAGAAGCTCATCAAATATTTTTAAAAGACTTTGTAAAGAGAAAAAAGTAAAGCGAATCTTCTGTTGTTAGAATAAGATGAAAACCCAATTTTCTTTAATAAGAGATGTGAATAAAACTATAAAACTCAGAGATCATTGATTTTATAAAATATTTTCATTCTATAATTGATTACAGCTTAATATTAAGATACTGCTGTTGATTAAAAAATAATTATTTAAAATGAACAATAAAAAAATCTTTTTATTACTTACTACTAAAGGTGGCGGAAGGAAACAAACATGGCTAGATGATTCCAATAGATCAAGAGAGGGCAAGACTTAAAGACCTCAACAGAACTCGGCGGCACAGAAGGCAGAGAGCCCATTCCTCCAGAGTTGCTCCTTGCAGCTGGTCACTCACCAGCACTCTGAGCGAGAGCCAGTGAAGGCAGACCACGCCTTCGGGAAGGGAAGATTTGAGCAGAGGTGGAGGCCTCCTCCCCGCCTCAGATCGAGTGGCAGCGCCCCGACCAAGCATTGGCAAGGACAGTTGGAGTGAGCCGGACATAGCGCAAGTGGCTTCAGAGGAGCCGGAGTGAAGGGTTACTCGGTCAGTGAGTCTACATCGCTAGATTTTATGATTAAGATAAACACAGGTTACTGAAAGACTGCCCTATATATATAGTAGTAAGTAATAGAAAGATTTAATAATTTTAGATTGCATTCTCCCTAAATTCTTCAAATTCTTCTTCTTAAAATGAACTATTATTAATAATGTTATTTTCAAATTAGTAAACAGAGATAGCTTGATTATACTATGAATTTATCAACACCTATTTTAAATTGAACTTTGATTAACTTACATGAGAGCTTAATAGTATTTAGTTCGTAAACACTTAGCTGATAAAATATTTTAAATACTGTATGAAAATACGCTATAAAGTCACTCTTGTCATAAAATCTAGAACCTAAATTCATTTAAGCAATTGATTTATCTTCAAAATAAGTGGTAATAATCTGGCGATTTATTTTATCCACATTATTAAGTAAGTCAGAGGGAAACTAAGTACATCAGAATGAAAATCAACATTGCTACTTTTACATTTACAAGGTAATTTCGATCGATGATCCTTCACTCAAAGCATGGGCTAGCTTCAGAGCTTCACTTAAAAAAGAGGCTTGATGTTTGCTATGAAATTTATCAGCTAGGTCATTACTAAAAAGTCTTCCTCTATAGGATCCAACATATTTTAGCCAAAATTTATTTGAAATCCTATTAAATAAATATTCCTCAGTAGATTAGAGAGGGCACTTTAATCTTTATTAGGAATATTGCTTGAAGTATGAGCATGTCTATTACTTCAAGTACATTTAACCAGATATACTTTTAGTTGAAAATCAATATATTTAACCTCCAGCTTAAAAGAAGGATTCTGTCGAATGCTACTTTGCCTTAGCGAGCAAGATCACCACTCAACAAACTATAAAATTTAATTAAAATCGGTGATTCGCTGAAATTTAATAAAAAGTTTTAATAAAAAAGGCAACTGATTTATTTAATAAAGGGATATTTGCAAATTCTGGCAGGTAAAATCACTGATTTACTCCTTGATCTGTATCTTGTTCGATAGAGAATAAAAAATTAGTATGAGTTTCTTATTTAATACTCTTCGTAGTGCTGTTCTTCAGAGAGATATAGCACAGTGATCTCAAATCCTAATATCAGTGCCTACTCAGGTTTTGTCTCTTTTTACTCTGTGAAGAGTGCTCTCACTTCAAAGTTGCAATTATAAAAAGTTGTTAGAATTTTATTTTAAATTTAATGGTTAAATAATTATTTAAATTTTACATATTTTTGCAGCCTTTTTAATTTAATTAATTAAATTTTTCATTATATTCTCAGCTCTTCTGCTCATTCTGACAAGATCAATCAGAGGCATAAGCTTGAGATAATCTATCAAAAACTGTCAAGATTAAGAGGGTATCGAAGGCCTCAATATTAATTTTATTTAGCTGAGAATTTAATAAAAAGATAATTAAATTAAAATGGAATAAATCAGAGGCAGTTGAAGTGTGTCCAATTTAAATAATTATTACACCATTTTATTCAGCATTCAATTCTAACAACTTTTTATCCTTCCAATTTTTGTCTGGCACTCTTGATTAAAAGCTACACAAGTTCATATCAAGATGGTGAAGAATGCGTGCGTCGTATCTCGCTGCTAAGAGGTGCTACGAAGACGATTAATGAAAAAACTCATATTAATTTTCAATAGCCTACCGAACAAACTATAGATCAGGGGGTGAATCTGCGAATATAAGCAATGCTAATATTAATTTTATTGGTAGAATATGAATGGATTAGAGAGATTACAAAAAAGAGATGTATAGATAATCTTAACTTTAAATTAATAAAGACATCTCTAGATAAATAACTGCTTTGATCTTTAATTGCTTACTTTTGAGCATCACAGTACAGATTTAATTTTCACTTTTTGAAACTTCTCTTATTTATTTTTCAACTTTTTCTCTTTTCAAACTATTCTTCCGCTAATTAATTTTCATAAACTTCATCTTCATCATTGTCATTGTCTTTTATATCATTTCTCTTATTGTTGCTAATATCGCTACTGCTGCTACTATTGCTGCTGTTGATATTATTGTTATAATTATTTGCAGGGAAATATTTAAAAAGAGACTGACTAGTGGGAGTTGAACCTTGATCCAAAAAAGCACTCGTCTAGCTGTTAACCCTCTGGTCATGAGGTCTTAAATCAAGATCTACTTTCTTATTTATTTCAAATATCTCTTTCTCCCAATCATCTATTCATATTCTAATTATAATATTTTATATAACATAAACTCTTTCTCTCTCTCCTTCTTAATCATTAATTAAAGCAGTGTATAAAACTATTCCTCATTATTAAATGAGAATCTAAAATGTCTCATAGTTAATAGTTTATTTTAAAATAAAATTTGAAAAATCAATATCAATATATATTGAAGCTTGATATTTAAAAATTGTATTTCAGCTTTTTATTTTTCTCTCGTTTTAAATTTATGCTTTATAAAAACCTGACCACCCGACCCGATAAGATCCAAGGACTCTAGCACCAGTCATGCCATACATGCACAGAAGCCATCACCCTTTGCAGTCTCTCCATCAGCAAGAGCCTGTAGCCCCGGTCCATGCAGTCACTGATCTCTGAGTCCAGGTGTGCCTAGTAGTCAGGCGGGAGGTAGCGCCGGAAGGGGTGTGTACGAACCCCACTCAGGACAGGCCTTCTCTGCACCATCACAGTCATAAATCGCTCCTCTTCTCATCATTCCTTCCTTAACACTGTTTTGCTCTCAGCTCTCTGACAGCCCAGTAGAAACCGTCTCACACAATCTCTCCACTCTGCCTCCGGTCCTGAGTGGGGTTCGTACACACCCCTTCCGGCGCTACCTCCCGCCTGACTACTAGGCACACCTGGACTCAGAGATCAGTGACTGCATGGACCGGGGCTACAGGCTCTTGCTGATGGAGAGACTGCAAAGGGTGATGGCTTCTGTGCATGTATGGCATGACTGGTGCTAGAGTCCTTGGATCTTATCGGGTCGGGTGGTCAGGTTTTTATAAAGCATAAATTTAAAACGAGAGAAAAATAAAAAGCTGAAATACAATTTTTAAATATCAAGCTTCAATATATAATATTTAAAATTTTAACATTGACTTTTTTAATTTTCATCCCATTTTTCTAACTAGATTATTATTTAATTTAATTATAGTAGATAATTGAAAGCAAATTTGTGAATAGTTTTCTATAAAATAACTTGCAATTATTAGCCTTTTCTGTGATTGGGGTTTGATAGCTTAATTTTCGATTTGAAAAGTATTGGTTAGAGTATGATTTTATTGCTAACTAGTTCATCTCTTGGGTCTGTATTCTTAAGATTGTCTGAAACTAAGGTGTGATTCTACCTGCTAGAAGCTCAACTGTTTTAACGTACTATTGATGATTTGACTCATTGCACTTCTGATTTGTAACTTAAACAGGACTTCTCTGCTTCATCCCCCTCTAACAAAGCATTCTAATGGCAAGGTGTGGCTAGTGCCTAAGTATTTTCTGATTCCATGTTCTGCCATTTAATTTTAGCTACAAGCAAGATTAGTTATCCTAAAAATAGAAGAATGGAACAAAATAGAGGTCTGGGCTAAAAATCATAAATGGAATCAAAAGTGTTTTTACTTATCTAGCCTATTCGCACCATCTCTTCGTCTATTAGCTACAGTTGGAAGCAACTGAATTCATAGCTTTGTGCAGACCAGTAACACGTATAGATAGCTGCTCTTCGTTTCCATTAGGACCGCCATGTGTAGGCAGTATTGCTCAGATAATGTAGCTCAAAAATCGCAAACATACAGAGAAGCGGAAAAAGTTAAACAAATTTGTCCATGAGCGAGAAGTGTTTGGTACGAGGCCTAAGGAGCCATCTATTGAGCTCTTCAAAAAACATTTTTAGGGACTCTCCTGGCTCTCCAGAGAACTTAAGAATAATAGGTTGACTTCCAAGACATTTTAGGTATTAAGTTATAAGACTCCTCCTGCAGGAAAAGAGCTCCTTAGGCATTTAGTAGAAACGTGCGCAGCTACTTTGCTGAAATTGCAAGTTTCCATTTTAAATCTATCGACTGAAACCCCAAATATTATTGAAGTGTCATTAAAGACCTTACTTTTTAGAAAAAAATTCACTCTTTGCATTCAATTCTCTACTATAAAAAGCTATATATATATATATATATATATATATATATTATATATATATAGTAACTTTAGTACAAGGAGATGCTAGACCAACAAAAAAGAATTTAGGAACAACTAATCATTATTATTTTATAGTAGAATATTTTAGCTAAATAAAAAATAAAATAATGAGAATGAGAATTTTAGGGTATAAAGTAAATAATCGGTTTCGTGACATCACTTATTTATAAGTGCCGAGATTATTAAGCCCATTATAATTGCTATTACTATACTGAAGTGGCTTTTTCTATTTAATAGCGAGATCATTGAGGAGCCTATTATTATAGAGAGCTTATTAAATATGCCTAACTGCCCTGTTAGATATGGGCTTAATCCTTATTGAGCTGCAACTTCTCTAATTGCTGACCCGTTACTCTCTTGCTTCATTTCTGCTGCCAACAATAGGGACACTTACGATAGCCGCAAGAGTACTCGAACGCTGCCGCTCATAGCACAGAGCAATAGGAATCCCCTGCCGTTCAAATCCTCTCTGACTGAGGGCGTGATCTATCGGTCACTCGGGGGGCTCGGATGCCTCGGCTTAATGTCTAGCATATTGGTCTGAGATGGCTCGTTCTCTTGCTTCGTGTTGTGGAACTCAGGATGTGCTCATAAAGGTAAGCCTGATCCTTGGTGTGCTTTGCCTCTGGCTCTATCTGTAGGCATCTCCAACTAATCTACGCTGACCATGCGATGACTTGCGCTAACCATTTCCGCCAGTTAATAATAAGTATCAATAATATAGAAATTAATTCCGCCAGTTAAAGTCAGCCACAGCAGTTTAGTAATAAAATTTATAGAAATAAAATAGATATTTATTCTTGTCTTTTTTTTAAAAATTAATTCTGCTTTAATAGATAAAGATGCCATAATTTAATAACATCTTTTTTTTATTTTTTCTCTTCTTAAGGTTCTGTTTCTTTGGGAGTTTAATATATTCAGCATTTTTTTAAAAAAATTGTACTGTAAAGTAAAGTAAAATTTAGGGAATATAAATAATAATCAATTTAAAAACCAGCACTTATATAGTACAAGTTAGTAAATCGTATTACTATCCTATGTAAGTATGGCGGTTGTTAATATTTATAGGGATACTTTCAATCCAGTGGGCAACCACTAGCATCAAAATTTTCCTATAAAAATTATACTGAATAATTTAATATAAGAAAGAGATAGTCAAAACTCAAATCAAGAAAGATTAGTGCTGAAAAAAGTGATACAAAATAAGTAATATCTTAAATACATTACAATTTAATTATAAATGGGAGAAGGGAGCGGAATGTATAATATCGTCTAGATCATCACTGGCAAGAATTATTTTTGAAAATTTTAATTTCATTTTAGTTTCGAATTATCTTTGCTTTGTAGCTATGATTTTGAATTTTGATGTTGTTGAGGTTGATGTTTTTGCTAGCGATGATAATCTGAATTTTCTCAAGAGTAGCAAAATATGATAAAAAAATATTATATAATATCTATTCTTGAAGTTGCATTAACGGGAAGATAAGCCTCATTGGTCAGAAAGCTAGCCTTTAGTGTTTGAACTTGTTTCCTAGACGCTGTCGATGGAGTCGGATATGTTTGAGCTGAGCTTAAAAGAAGTTGCTGTTGTTGCTGCTACTAATTTAGCTATTAAAGAAGTAGAAAATACTGAAATAATTTTAACGTAAGCTCTACAGATCTATCTATCGAGCAGCTCAAGATTGAACTGGCAGAGTTCTTGGGTGAGCAGGGCATGAAGATGCGTAAGCTCTCAATACGTAAGAGTGAGTACAAGCAGCAGTAATTCCCTCTGAGCTTCATTGCTGCTTTCAGCCAAGACAAGATAGTGAGCAGCTAGATCATAGAAGGAGCATTCAATGCGATTCTCTTTGAGAACTTCATCTACAAGACTCTGAAGATCATTCGCAATGACGAGAGACTCTTGCACAAGAAGATCGTTCTACTTATGGACAATGCAGTCATTCATCGCTTCTCAGAGGTACTTGAAACAGCCAAGCGATTCAAAGATGTAGTGCTCTTCAACGCAGAGTACTCACCATGGCTCAATCCTATCTAACAGCTCTTCTCATTTGAGAAGTTGCAGCTTCGCTCACGCAAGATAGCTAGAAAGTAAGATTGACTCCGTCCTAACTCTGAGAGAATCTAGTCTCAGCTGTGGCCGAGGTGCTCTAGAGAATGACTGCAAGCGATGTCAGTAAGCTGTGGGTGCTCAGTATCAAGAGATGGCTCCAGACTATCAGGTTCGGATTCGTGTGAACAGCGGTCAAAGTCAAAATCAGAAGCAGCAACTTTCGAAATCAGCGATCTTACCTTGCATTTGTCAATGTCTAACTTAAATTATCTAACTCACTCTATATTTACCTATCGAGTCATTATTTTAGCCAGATTGCCATAAATCTACCGAGCGAGTCGTGATTTTAGCTATCTATACTCTATATTATCTAAACTTAGGTTCGGATTCGTCTAAAAAGTGCCAGAGTTGAAATCAAAGTCAAGCACTTTTAGATCAGCGATCCGATCTTGAATTTGTCAATGTCAATCTTGAAATATCTAGCTCACTCTATATTTATCTAGCAAGTCATTATTTTAGCTATCTCACTGTATTTCTATCCGAACTAGTCGTAATTTTAGCCAACTCTACTCTAAATTATCTATCTCACTCTAAAACTAAGGATCTCACTGGATTTTCAGCTAGAGAGGTCCAGAACTATCTAGTGATTCTTGAATTAATTAATCCTTCCCTAAACCATTCTTGTATTTAATTTTGACTATCACCCTGATTCTTACAATAGTATAATATTTAAATTGATTAGGGGTTATATCATTATTAAATTAGAAACATTTCATTTAGTGAAAGGCTGAGCCTTCTTCAATGGATTTAGACATTTATCTAAAGTTTCCATTTTTTATAGTTATAATATATACTTAATTTAGAGTTAATTAATCATTATAAGTTGAGGTATTGCCACCTTTTCAATTAAATTTGAAGACATTAGAGCGACCAGCGATTAATTATAACAGAGAATTTAATAAAAAAGAGACTTAAATTAGATTTTTAAAAAAAATGGAATAAATTCGTGGCAGTTAAAGTTTGTCCAATTTAAATAATGATCATACCATTCAATTCAGCAAGGAATTCTAAGAAATTTTCATAATTGCGACTTTAATTTGGGAACACTCAATTCACAGTTATAAAAGACACAAGTTTTCATTTTTGAAAATTTGAATATCAATGATTTGAGCTCATCTTATCTCCTGATTGATAGGTGCTGTGAAGATGACTAAAAAAGAATAAGATCAAATTAATTTTTGATTCTTTAATGAACAAGCTGAGATCAGGGGTGAATCTGCAATTTCAACAGCCACGAAGTTGCAACTCCTCATTTATTATTTAACCAATCACCAATTTTAATTAAATTTCTTTCTATAATTTAACTTAGAGATCATTATGGTCTTTACAAATTAATTTAATGTTCTCTGACTCGTTACTGATACACTAATTCTACTACCTCCTTCCATTCAGGCAAAAATATTAAAGAGGAAAGAACTTAATTTAACTTATTCAATTTAAGCAATTGATGTCGAATTTGTATTAGAAGATAGATGTAAGATAGATGCTGTTTGTTTTATTATTTAATGTTAATAGAGTATTAAATAGAGAGGTCGCTCCAAGATTACCACTACTTGAAGGGGTAGAAAGCTAATAAACCTTTGTCAAAGTATAAGAACTGACTTCTTAATGCTTAATTAGCATTTTTTCGAGGTCTTCAAATGTGTTTCAGGTTTTCTCCTCCACCAACAGAGAACTCAAGTAGAATTGAAATTGCATTTCGACACCCTTTTTCTTTCAAGTATTAAGTATTCTCCTGCAAGAAAAGTACTGAATAAGCCTATGTTGGTAGCAGGTACTTAGGTGATAGTTGGCTTCTTATTCGATGATATCTCGACATTCCATTATAATTTTTTAGTCTGAAATCTCATATATTATTAAAGACTTGCTAATTAATAAATAGTTATTTTAAAGAAAAAACAATCCACGATAAAGAATTCATATTCATCTTATAATTAAATATTTTAATATATAATCAGTAACTATGGAAATATGACTAATTAAATCCCAAATTTATTTTAATATAAAATATAAATAATAATTGAATTAAAATATAGATGAAGAGGTTTAAAATTGAGATTGATAAATGTAAGATAGGTAAGCAATATTTAAATTATGTTTGATGAAGAGTGTTTAGAATAGAGTTGCCATAATTTAAATTCACTTAATCCTTTTAACTAATTTAATTTTTATTTGCGTTCTAAATGTGAGATTTATCATTGATTCAGATTTACAGTCATATATAAATTTACCTTAATTAATTTATAAAAATTTATGAAAAACATCCATATAGGCCAAAATCGTCTAATTAAGCCAAAAAATTACGAAATTATTGCTTTCAAAATTTGCATGAGGGTCAAAATTTATGATTTTAAATTTTATAAAAATTACCTTAAAATTATTAATGAGCTCTATTATACTCATGAATCTTAAGTCTTATGAAGATACTAGAGTTATTATACATATTAATTGTGACTAACTCATTTATTTTTTTTATTTTTTTTAAAAACTAAATATATTTGGTTGTTCCATGAAACTTTTTGCAATCTGAAATTGAATTTTATTTATAAAAAAAAAGCTGACAATTTTCAATTTTATAGCCAAAAATACTATATCTGTAAATACAAAAAATCACTGCTGCAACTCATTAATAAGCTCTATAACATACTTTAGAGGATCTTACAAAATATGTACAATTTTAAAGAATAATCGGGGGGGGGGGACGGAAGTGCACACCCCCCCTAAATATGAACAAAATCCCAATAAAAGTGTCCATATAGTGTCAAAATCAGCTATAAATGCCAAAAAATTAAGTAATTCTGGCTTTTAAAATTTTCAAAAGGGTCATTTTTACGAATTTCAGTTTTTTATGGTAAGATCTATTAATTTTATTTATTGAATTAAATATTGATGAATGATTGATGTTAAGATTATGTTTTATTCCCCCAAAAAAACTAAGTATCATTTCATTACTTTATATTAAGCTTATTTTAAAGTGGTTATCTGTTCTATAGTAAGTCCCCAGATAGATGGATAATTTGAGAGCTTATTTAAACCATGAATTTTTATAATTATTCTTAGACAATTGTACATTTAATTGTAAGATCCTCTAAAGAATGTGAGTGTTTATCAATTGAGTTTGCAGCAGTGATTTTATGTAATTGCAGATATAGTGATCTTGGCTTTTATATTTAAACTTGTAAAATTCTTCTTTAATTAATATTCAAGTTAAGATTTCAAAAATTTTGATAAAACAACCAAATCACATATAAAAAACTGAAGGGGCGAATCATAATTAATATGCAGCTCTATTATCTTCTTAAGACTTTATATTCATGAGTCAAATAGAGCTCGTAAATAATTTTAAGGTTCATTTCATAAAATTTGAAATCATAAATTTTGAACCTTATGGAAAAATTTGAAAGCTAAAAATTCTTAATTTTTTGGCATTTTTAGACGATTTTTGCCTAAATGGATGATTTTTCATAAATTTTGATCATAAAAAGTGGGGGGTGTGCACTTCCTTCCCCCCCCGAAAAATCATTAAAATTAATAGTCGAAATAATACTAAGTCATTTTCGGTGAATAAAATACAGTGATAACATCAATCAGTCATGACTATTAAATTCAATAAATATAGCTGAGAATTTAATAAAAAGAGAATTAAATTAGATATTAAATTAAAATGGGATTAAATCAGTGACAGTTGGAGTGTGTCAGATTTAAAAAATAAATAAACCATTCGATTCAGCATCATATTCTAAGAACTTTTCATAATTGCAACTTTTGTGTGGGAGCGCTCAGTAAAGAATTATAAGCGACACAATTTTTGATGTTGACGATGAGGATGACGAAGAATGAATGAGGTCATATCTTACTGCTGAGAGGTGCTGTTGAGATGATTAAAGAAGAAACTCATATTAATTTTTGATGAGCTATCGAATAGGCAAAATATCAAGGGATGAATCTGCGATTTCAAATGACACGAATATTCAAATTTCGATTTATTATATTAACCTATCACTGATTTTAATTAAAATTCCTACTATAATATAGATTAGTCACGATTAGATTATCAATAAAATAATCGAACTTGTATTCATATATATTTAAATCTTTTAACAGAATTGACTTAGGCAGAAAATATAAATAAATTAATAATGGCAGAGTGAGGAATTCTAAAGCTTATCTTTTGCCACTAACCTTATTCAGTGCAAGCATCTAAAAAACTAAGAAGGTAAGTAAACCTTGAAGCTTATGATCTTAATTTTTATATGAGATCTTCACTAGAGACTCAGAACAAAGATGTACCCGTGTTCATGGATAACGTAGTGATGCACAGAAATTCTCAAGAACTTGAGACATATAAGTTGTTCAAGTGTCATGTTCTCTTCAATGGTCAATACTCACCGTGGCTAAATCCGGCTGAACAACTCTTCGGGCACTTGAAACGGAAACTGAAGAAAGTAAAAGTCGATAGCAAGTAAGTTTATCTTTCTCTACTCTAAAATTCGCGTTTTGGAGAAGAGTTGGTAACGGCCATCTCAAAGATCTTTATCAACGAAGACTAAGTCACTCTGGTTGTTCTGTATCAAAGCGTGGATTCAAACTCTAACATTAGGTAATGTTTCAAGATCAAGATTGAAATATCATGTATCAATTCAATATTCTTGGTAACTCATGCTTCGCAAGTTGTGCTCGTGCTCGTGTTTGTTGACTCAGATTTCGAAAATAATACTTGCTAGCTTATCCTTATATTGTAACTCACTTGAGTAATGTTTCGCAGCTAGTAATTGTAACTCATGTTTGGTGACTTGTGTTCGGTGAGTCGTGTTTATTTACTCGTGCTCATAACTCGTGTTTGATAATTCATGTTCGTAACTAATGTTTCGCTATTCGTATTTCGTAACTCATATTTGAGCATACGTGTTTGGGCAATCATCATTTCTCCTAACTCGTGCATCATAATTAATATTTTATAACTAATGTTTGCGAACTTATGTTTGATCACTTATGTTAACCATTCATGTTTGGGGAGAATAATTTTGATTGATATATGAGACCTAATATTAATAAGAGACTTAAACTCTGATAATTTATGATATTTAATTCCAATATTACAATATTTTTCGCACATATGATTAATCAATATTGCTAGATTATAACAATATATTTGCAATATGAAGAGTCGTTATTTTTTTCCTCGCAAATTTTTTAAATAATTTTCCCTTCTATAATATTATTCTTTTATTTTAAAATATAGTCTAAAATATTGCTCATGATTTTTTCTTTATGATTAAATATTGATTAGGTAGTAATTTAAGTATTTATTATCTTTATAAAATAAATTTTGAATGTTGAGAAGAAAATCAACAGAGCGGATCTACTTGCTTATAAATCTTATGATAATAAATAATATGGTCTAATTCCTGGAAATTAAAATGCAAATTCACTCAAGATTCCTAATAGTTTGAATTATTCTTCTCTTAATATATCAGTACTTTGAATGCTATATTTAATAATATTCTATATTGGAGAAAAAACTTATTCAATTTGTAATTCTAATTTAAATGAGAAGAAAAGTTTGAGCAAATTTGATAAAATTAAAAATAAATTAGAGATCAATCATCTATTAAATATGAACAAAATTTACAACTTAATCGAAATTGCATTTATTTAATTTTCTAAATCATTTTTCATACAATTTATTTAAAATCTTAAACAGAGGCACTCACTTTCTCTAAAGATAATTAATTTATGTCTCATCTCAAAATTTTATGTATTAATTGCCTTATAAAATATCTCTACTAATGCTGAATAGTTTTGCTTATTATATTGTAAAAAAAGAGGGGGGCGGAGAGACGGAAGTGAACCTCCCTCTCTTTTTAGGATAAAAAATTAAAAAATTATCTATAAACAAAAATCGGCACAAAATATGCAAAAATTAAGATTTTTTGGCCTTTGAAATTTCCTTCAAGGTCAAATTTAATAATTTAAATATTTTAAAAAATATTTGTTTATTAAATCTAATTTTGATGATTACTTTCATGTTTTTTTTGTTATTTCACCTCTTTTTAATTGCTGAGCTACATTTTCGCACTTATATATTTAGTATCTGCCAAAAGAGTGAGTAAAATTCATTTTAGATAATCTAAGAAAGCAATGAGAAGTTATGAACTTAAATTTTAAGAACTTAAATCCCTTTGCTAAAAATAGAGAATTAAGAATGCTATATTTTCTGAGGTAGAGAGCCTTTATCTTTTAGTGTAAGTAAAATTAAGAGACTAAATAATCCAATAATTGAAATTATATATATATTGTAGTATCAGAATTGATTTAGCGAAATTTTTTTTTTAATACAAGTTCTTAGACTGGCAGTTGACTCTTCTTGACCGGCCTTCCTGCTGTGGCTGCTCGAATTCGTGGCAGTTGACATTCCGGGTTTCAAATCTCTGTGCACTATATTTAATTCTAACCGACATCCAATTAAAACCCCGTTATAATTAAATCACCCACCCACCAGATTTAAATTTTGGAGCAATGGAATAATGGAATAATGGAATAATTGGCTGATCTGTTCTGACGGAATACCGGAATAATGGAATTAACGCCTAATGGAATAAATTAGTAGAAATCGTAGACTGGCTGAATTAATCAGGAACTGGAAATTATTCCATTATTCCATTATTCCGGGAGAAATGAAATTAGATTAATGTGTAGGGGACTCCATTTAATTTAACTTAAGTTTAAATATTGAGGTTATCTTTTAAAAATACTCTGTAATTTAGTTAATATAATTAATCGTAATGGAATCTGGTAACTTTTCAAGCGAAGACCGCCGCAGCTCGCATATGAGGAAAGCGTTTTTCATGTCTCTAGCCGTTACTCTTTCGCGTGATTATGCTGCCGAGGTGGAGCGGGACCTGAAGAAAAAATTTCTCGACATTGAGCAGGTATCCTTCATAGAGACCCAGAAGGATTAGATGCAGAATATGGCCATCTTGCTCAAAGAGAATTCGTTTGGCCGCAGCAAGCAGTATTTCACTCACCCCAATTACGTTGGAAAGAAGTATTTGGATGAAGCGGGCCTGGAATCGAAGCCTATCAGAAAATGTAGTCTATCTCAAGCCCTTAAATTCAACAAGCCTGTCAGAATCTTCACCGGAAACATCCAGGCTTTGCAGGAGGCCCTCAAAATCAGTTCTCTTGAATAAAGCAATTCCGGAAGATTAAAAATAAGCTTAAAAATGAAGGAGGGAGATCCAGTCGTCTAGTCGGTGATAAAGCTCATTAGGTCAGGCAAGGTACAGAGCTTCCAGGATCTCTTCAATTAGAATCAGGATGAGACGGTCATGTGCGAGATACTCATTGATCGGAAGAGAAAGCTGGAGACTTTGTTCAAATTCTACAAGAACGCGGGCGCGATACCAGAGCCAAACTTGTCTCACATTGAGGAGCTGCTCTCCTACCTAGAGAGCATGAAATTAGAATCTGGCAGAAGTAAAGAAGGCAATTCAATTCCTGCAGAGATAATTTAGGAGTTCAAGCTGCAGGAGGCGCTGGACGCACTCTAAGAGGTCATAGTCAAGCAGAATAGTCCAAATAAGTTAGTGTGCTTACATGGATAAAAACGGCACTGATAAAAACACTTTGGCAGGGCTGATGGCGAAGATCTTCTCGTCGGAGGAATTGGAAAAGCTGGCGATAACTTACCTTTTGATCAGAGAAAGTCAAAGGGCCCGCCCCCAACTCTTTGGGAATCTTGGATAAGGTGAAATCTCCGTTTTCTTTAGCCACAAAGGAATCGCTAAGATGAAGATATTCTTGGAGGGGAAAGGCTTTGTGGTAAATTGAAGCACGGAGATGCGGACAAGAGGTACTTGAATTGCTAAGTTCTGGTGACCTCCAATAAGACGCCGCTGTAGAGGATGGACGAATTAGACAGAGGAGCATTCATGGCGAGGGTGAAGTTCATTAAAATGCTTCAGTGCGAAGAATATGTCGAGAAGGAATTCCCTTTCGGACCAGACGAGTTGGCAGAGTATTTTGAGGGTAGATTGATTTAAGATGGACTCCTCTATGAGAAATAAGATAAAGATGAAGATGATAATGCAGACACGGATTCAGACGATATGACAGAAGCGGATGAAACCAGCTTTTTGAAAATAAGTAGGTAATCTAAAAATCTAATGCAAATTAAAGCAATAAAATTTAATTTTTTTAAAAATTTTAAAATTTAAAGGATCCCTAAAATTTATCTTAATTTCATTTCTCCCGGAATAATGGAAAATGGAATAATTTCCAGTTCCTGATTAATTCAGCCAGTCTACGATTTCTACTAATTTATTCCATTAGGCGTTAATTCCATTATTCCGGTATTCCGTCAGAACAGATCAGCCAATTATTCCATTATTCCATTATTCCATTGCTCCAAAATTTAAATCTGGTGGGTGGGTGATTTAATTATAACGGGGTTTTAATTGGATGTCGGTTAGAATTAAATATAGTGCACAGAGATTTGAAACCCGGAATGTCAACTGCCACGAATTCGAGCAGCCACAGCAGGAAGGCCGGTCAAGAAGAGTCAACTGCCAGTCTAAGAACTTGTATTAAAAAAAAATTTCGCTAAATCAATTCTGATACTAGAATATATATATATAAAACTAAGCTTGGCAGATTCTTCTTATTAAATAAATATCGATGAAAGATTACTCAATGTAGGAGTGCATGTCAAATTACTGAATTATTTCAATATTGCAATTTATGAATTAATTATCATAAATTATCAGAGTTTAAGTCTCTTATTAATATAAGGTCTCATATATCAATCAAAATTATTCTCCCCAAACATGAATGCTTAACATAAGTGATCAAACATAAGTTCGCAAACATTAGTTATAAAATATTAATTATGATGCACGAGTTAGGAGAAATGATGATTGCCCAAACACGTATGCTCAAATATGAGTTACGAAATACGAATAGCGAAACATTAGTTACGAACATGAATTATCAAACACGAGTTATGAGCACGAGTAAATAAACACGACTCACCGAACACAAGTCACCAAACATGAGTTACAATTACTAGCTGCGAAACATTACTCAAGTGAGTTACAATATAAGGATAGGCTAGCAAGTATTATTTTCGAAATCTGAGTCAACAAACACGAGCACGAGCACAACTTGCGAAGCATGAGTTACCAAGAATATTGAATTGATACATGATATTTCAATCTTGATCTTGAAACATTACCTAATGTTAGAGTTTGAATCCACGCTTTGATACAGAACAACCAGAGTGACTTAGTCTTCGTTGATAAAGATCTTTGAGATGGCCGTTACCAACTCTTCTCCAAAACGCGAATTTTAGAGTAGAGAAAGATAAACTTACTTGCTATCGACTTTTACTTTCTTCAGTTTCCGTTTCAAGTGCCCGAAGAGTTGTTCAGCCGGATTTAGCCACGGTGAGTATTGACCATTGAAGAGAACATGACACTTGAACAACTTATATGTCTCAAGTTCTTGAGAATTTCTGTGCATCACTACGTTATCCATGAACACGGGTACATCTTTGTTCTGAGTCTCTAATGAAGATCTCATACTGTACAAATTCTGTCCACGGAGTTTTCAAACATAGTTTAGTCAACTCTACTTTCAAGAATTATTGTTGCGATAACTTTATATTGTCACAGTGGTGATGGCAACGACATTAAATACTGATATCTTCCATTCTTCTTTTTCTTTCTGCACAACTTCTGTACAACTTGGCCGAGCCTGCCAAGTGCTTTGCCTCATCTGGTTCGTGATTTGTCAATCAATTTCTCTTCTGCGATCTGTTCCTCTGATTCAATGTCGTGCGTGTTATCAACTTGTTAAAATCAGCTACAAGTTTCCTTAAGTTATAAACTTCTTACCTTTTGAGTCGCTTTCAAC